>CAUYRH010105969.1:0-32019 GCA_963574655.1 Perodicticus potto | reverse complement strand
AAAAGCCATTTTCGTTTTTCTTTTTCTTTCTTTCTTTCTTTCTTTCTTTCTTTCTTTCTTTCTTTCTTTCTTTCTTTCTTTCTTTCTTTCTTTCTTTCTCTCTCTCTCTCTCTCTCTCTCTCTCTCTCTCTCTCTCTCTCTCTCTCTTTCTTTCTTTCTTTTTTGAGAGACTTCATAGGGAAGAGAAAAGAGGGGAAATGCATATGCATGGCTCAATTTTAGCTTTGGAAACCAATGCTGATTGGAAGGACTTGTTTGGGCTTGTGTTTAATAGTCACCACTTCTGGGAGCCTAGGACCCTGATAAATGCCTGCATTTGCATCTTAATACCATTGGAAGCTATTGTTAAACTGGTTGTACCCACTCAAGCCTGTGAGGACCTTTGGAAACAATAATTTCAAAGAAGAAATTAAATAGATCTTAGCACTTCATGTAGGTGCAAAGAATATATGGAGTGTCAGACTTTCATATGAAGAATAGATCACAACTATGGCCCAAGAGGAAAGAGGGAGGAGGGGGGGATGAGAAGGAAAGGGGGAGGCCAGATCAAGGGAGGGTGAATGGTGCAATCACACCTATGGTGCATAATGCAAGGGTACATGTTGGATCTATTAGCATAGAGTATAAATGTCTTAACACAATAATTAAGTAAACGAGATGAGGTTATATATTAACCAGTGTGATGGAAGCGCTCCTAATTCTATATGAAATCAGCACATTGTACCCCATGAATGCACTAATGTATACTTGGTTTATGCATTTATGATTTAATTAAAAAAATGACATACTGAAATTTTATATTTTTAAAAAGTATTTTTAGAACCAAAGATAAGCCTTTTTCTGAATCTTATATTAGTATTTATAGTAAAACTTTATTAATTTAAACTGATGAGAAAGTCATTCTGAATTAATGCCACCATGAATTATGGAATATTCCTAAACTCTGTATGAACAACCAGGATAGTTAAGGGAAGGGATTTATTATGAGCATACTAAGCATACTAAAGAGCAATTCTCAAAAAGAAAAAAATTTAGGTCCTGGTGTTACCAAGCTTGTCTATATTAAAAGTACTAATGTATTTCGAAGTTGTACATTCTCTCAGTGTACGTAAACAACTCATTTGTAATTTTTTCTTAATTTGCGTTTTTTTGATTAGGGAAAAAAACCTTTGTTTCACAAATAGTACAAGATAAAATTTAGCCTGTATTCTTTGGGAAGGATTATTGATTCCCATTTTCAATTGATGTTTTAGTATAACATTTTAGTACATGATAAATAGCCCTGCACACAGTACAGAGGAAATAAAACATTTCCAGCATCTAGAAGCAAAAAAATGAAATATATATATGTGTGTGTGTGTATGTATATATATATGGAGTGTGTCTTTTTCTCCTCAGAGAGAGAGGATTTCCTCTAATAGTTTTTACCTTCAAAGCAGGTCCTTCACACTGTTTTGTGCTAAACAAGAAACCCCTTTGGGTCTCTCACTTTCCTAGCATCTCCCCTTATTTTTAATGCTTGCTACCTAGGCACCAGGACTGCCACTGGTTCCCTCTGTCTTCTCATCCTAAGTACAGCTTCTGCAAATGAACAATGTCAAGTGCTTGGGGTCTATCTCATGATGATAGCGATGACAGCAAGAGTGACAGTGCTGTTACAGTTTCTGATGGTAGTGAATGTGTGCATTATTCAGCGTTACCATAATGCTGTGTAACAAAGCATTCCAAACTCAGTGGTTTAAAATAGTAGTCACTTATTCTTGCTTACCTGGTGGTGGGTTGTCTCATGGTGGGTTGTCCTAGGTGGGGTGGCTGAGCTTCACAGTGCAAATCTAGTTGGGCTTGGCTGTTTACTGTAGTTTGGGCTCAGGGTAGCTCCATATCTATTCATTGCAGAGCCCAGACAAAAGGAGTAGCAGCTACCCATGGAGGAATGAGAGTTCTGCTTGTGCTGATGACAGATGTAGAAGAGAGTAAGTCATGTTGTAAAACATGATCCATTGCATCAGATGTGTGAGGAGGCAGAGCTAAATGCTCAGAGCATCCTCTGTCACATAGTCTTGGGTAAGTATTTGTAAATGTGTGAGTTGCCGTTTAAGCCCCTGTGTCCTCCAATCATCCTCATCCCCAATTTACTGAATCCTAACTTCAGTATATCCCATCATATGATGCACGTTAAAAGGCCATGCTCACTCAAGGAATGGGGAAACATAATCTGCCCAGGATGAAAACAGAGAAAATCATTTGGCCAAGCCTAATGTCAGTCAAGCAGGTGAGTCCGTTTCTCAGGTGGGAGGGAGAAGGGAATGGATATTTGCAAAACTGTGTCCTATTCTACCCCAAACATCTGTCAGTTGAGGGGCATGTGCAAGGTACCAAAACATCCATTTGCCCATGCATTCAGCTAATCCTTATCGGCCTCCACTATGTATCAGGCACTGTGCTAAACATGGAGGTTGTAATGACAAAGACACAGAGGAAATGAGGAGCCCTTGAATTCTGGGCTTTTGCTAGGAAACACAGCTGATACCTGATCTGAGGTGTGGAGAGACAGATTGGATATCTAGGAAGCCAGTAGGTTTAAGGATTTGAAGGCCTATGGCCTGGAAGCAGTAAACACAGCTGACATGTCTCAGATCCAGAGACTAAGTTCTTTCTACCAGCTTCTGGCCTCAGAGAGACATCAGGAAAAATGTCTCTAGTCTAGAGGGAACATGTGTATCTAGGGCCATGAATTCTGAAAAGATTCAATGTAAGCATATAAGGTAGACTTACTGACCAGATAAAGACCACAGTTAGAGTCTTGTTGGAGTTGGACATCAGCTTTCAAGATTCTGAGGTCCCCCAGAAAGACAGCTGTTATCCTAGGGAGTTCTAGGACTCAATCAGATTCAAACTAATGGGATGTGACCCAAGCAGAAACATCCAGAACTCATGACAGTAGTAGATAGGACAGGTAGATGGTGTAAGCCTTGTTTCTGGATGTTCTGCAGTTGTACTTGTCTGATACGTGTAAACTTGACTTTTGTCTGCTCATGACTGACACCCAAAGGCATCTTTGAATTGATTCCTATGTATGTTTCTAATGGCCATTCTGACTGTGTTTCACAAGAAAGGAATAAAACTAATGAGGCAAATGTTTTATCCACTTGCATCATTGGCCACAAAGTGCTAACACCTATTTCAGGGGAGAAATCTGTCTTAGAAAATCAACCAATTAAACAGTGAAATAATTAATGTTCTGGAAGGAAAGTTTTATTTAGGTCTTTTGCCAAAGGGATAATGCAAAGCTTGGTGAATATCCTGGGATGGTAAGAGTCATCATCAAAAACAGAATACCAAAAATATGACTGAGGGCAGCATGATTTTTTAATTGAGTCAATACAGATTAGACTATCAACAAATCCTTAGTTTCACTGGATTTGGGCCCTCCAGTGAGAGCTATGTTTTATGAACCCTTGATGTTTCCTGAGTTGCACTCCATAGTTAGAATGGGCAAAAGGAAATATTCCACAATTCTTGCAGAATCTGTTATGCCATGTTAAAAAATAAGTAAGCCTTTTACTATGGCAATAACTTTTATAAAGCCATCCCTAGACCCCTATAAAGTGTTCTCCCTCCTGAATGTTCAGACATACAAATTCGGCTGTCATTTCTGAAATATGTCATCTAAGACATCCATAGAACAGAAGTCAGCAAACCATAGCATGAGAACAAAATTTGTTCAATCTGTTTTTGTAAAGAAAATTTTATTGGGACATATGCATGCTCATTTATTCACAAACTGTTCATGGCTATTTCCGTGCTATAATAGCAGGGGTGGGGAGCTGACAGGGGGCTAACATATTTACTATCAGGCCCTTTGCGGGAAAAGCTTGCCCACTCTGCTGTAGAGGTAGACTTTATAAGTCAGCATGTATGTATCTTGGGGATGTAAGACAGGAATTCTGTTGCTTGTGATAGGATCCTCTCTGAAGCCCACATCTGGAGTCCCCAGGTGTACATGGGATTTCAGGTATGGCTGAATCCATGGTTTCAAAGACTGTCACCAAGGCTCTCATATTCTCCATCTCTTGCCTCTGCTTTCTACTTTCTGCTAACCCCAGGTGGTTCTCAACCTGTGGGTCACAACAGGTATTAAGGAGTTGTAGCATTAGGAAGGTTGAGAACCACTGTGCGATATTATTATAGCTTTATTCTCAGGCAGGTTCTCCCTAAATAGTAGAAAAGATGGGCACCAGAGTATCTGGGCTTATATAAGGAGCTTGGTTTTTATAACTACTCAAAGAAAGAGAGCCTCTTTCTTCTAGTATTCCCACTGCATAGAGCTTAGATTGAGCCTGGTGTCCAGCCTGGACCATCTACTATGCTGAGGAAGCTAGAGACTCTGTGTCGAACATTTTGTGTTGTGGGTCTTTCCTCTACCCTGGGAAGGGGAATAGAAAAGAAGGGCCATGTGTTTGATAAACCCAACAGCCAAGGGAAGAGCGTTTCCCAACAGGAATCAAAGGGAAACTAAGGATAGCTGAGAAGTTAGGAGATAGCCTAGACTCCAAGCATTCTTTGAGGGGCCTGTGGTTCTATGATTTTTCCTTTCACTTAGATTCCTCCCAGCTGCCTAATTATCCATTTTTGCTGTCTTGCATCTTGCACCTCCTGTCTTCTTCTGTGACTTCAGTTGACCCTTGAACAATGTGAGGATTAGGGATACCCCTCCCCCCAATATGGCCAAAAATCTTCATGTAACTTTTGGCATTCCAAAACCCTAACTACTAATCACCTACTTTTGACTGGAAGCCTTACTGATAACATAAACAATCAATTAACACTTTTTTTTGTGTTATATGCATTATAATATATATTCTTACAATAACATAAACTAGAGAAAATAAATTATTATTAAGAAAATCATCAGAAGAGAAAATGTAGTCCCTACATATTGAGTGGAAATGGATCATAATAAAGGTCTTCACCTTTGTTGTCTTCATGCTGGGTGAACTGGAGGGAAGAAGGAAGAGAAGAGGCTGGTTTTGCTGTCTCAGAGGTGGCAGAGGAAGAAGAGGTGGCAGAGGTGGAAGGAGAGAAAGGAGAGGCAGGCACACTGGGTGTCATTTTTATTGAAAAATATCTACATATGAATAGACCCAAGTAATTCTCACCTGTGTTATTCAAACATCATCAACTGTACTTTACTGTATTTCTGTATTTCTTCCTTCCCTCCAAATTCACTTACAGAAGACTTCTGTGTGGGGTAGACTTTAAAAAAGATGTACAATAACTCAATGTGGTATATTATAGACAACTTATTGACATCAATCATTACGTTCCCAAAGACTTATCAAACCATTCCTCACCATAGTAAATTTTTTTTTTCTAATCCTGCATCCCAATTAAACCCCAGCTCATCATATTCTTGTTCAGTTCTTCTACTTAAAACACTTTTCTCTCACTACACTCCAGACTCCTAAAGTCTGTGACATTTTGCCCTTAGAATACTTTTATTTTCTCTACATTGAATTAGGTTCCAGAGCACTCTATACCTTCAAACCCTTGGAAGGAACATAGTGAAGGAAAATGCATCTCTGCAAGGTCATCACACTTCTAGTACTACCACAAGCATTGAAAGTATTATGTCATTCTCACAATGGTTGTAGTAGTTATTCTAACACAGATTCTACCCATCAGAATAAATCCCAGGAAAGAAAGAGAGAAAGGAAGTGAGGTAGGGGCTGGAAGGATTTTACTTGCTTTCATTTGTGTATTATCCTTTATGTTTGGAAATTACAACTTTCATACACAGTTTTTCCTATAAAGAAATTGTTCCTCAATCATGAGTAAAGTTCATAAGGCTCATGTGGCCAAAGCCAGGGGTCCTATGCCTTTCTTTTGTGATGAGAATATTTCTCAGATGGCTCGAGAAGGTGAGGGATATGTGAGAAGTCAAAGATCCAAGCCACACTCTAGATCCAGGTCTGGGAATCTAGAAACAGCACAGTCTAGATTAGCCAAAGCCCGCCTGTTTTGCAGAGTGAGATAGATGTTTATCGTAAGCTTTGAAACTTTTTTTGTTTCTCATTTGGTGGAACTCAGCTTTGAAACTTTTAGGATGCTAGTTACACAGTGTTATTGCAGTGATAGCTGACTGATATGTTCAGGCTGAGAGTCAAACCCAGTCTGTGTCTGTGGATTTTAATCTTTGCCCCATCACTCCTTCTAAGGGTACTTATTTTCATAGCATGTTAATGATCTTTTTCCTCTTCCTCCTTTTAGACCAACAGTTTCTAAAGTGCAGAAAATTCATCTTGCTTGTGTAACCTCAGTTCCTAGCATATTGCTGTTCAATAAAGATTTTGGATGAATGATAAATTTGAGTCTCATGTTAGCTACAGGTAGAAATTATATGCTGGTTAACTGCTGATAAATAAATATTATTGGTTCTAAGTGGGGCCAGATGAGATTTAGGAATGGATCAGCACAAACTAATAATGCCACAATACTTGCAAAGCTTAGACTTAACAACAAAGCCAGTGAAGTGAACCATAGTGATTTGTTTCTACCACCTACAACCTCATCATAATTTTACCCCAGCATATGATGAAAGATATTTTGGATTCATCTGAAAGCCTCTGTGATTATAGCAAGTAACTGCATTATTATGTCATCTACAGAAAATTCTCTCTGCCTTCCCACGAAAAATCATTCTGTCTGTTGAGAAAATTGGGGAATGTTCTTATCTCTGTTACTTAACTCCTTTTATTTCCTAGTTTTAGCCAAATAGGTTTCCTTAAAATGGACAAGGAGCATGACATATTGCTGTGTAATGTGCCATTATGCCCACGTGACTCGGCGACTTCTGGTGATATTTAGCTGTTCTAACAAAAACGTATATCAAACCATAAAAATGGAAGGATAATAAATACAAAAGAACACTGTGCTACCTCATTTATTCTCAGAGCAACACAAGAAAAAAGTATTCAGCAGATCAAGGTGAAAATACGAGAGGTCAAAGACAGGTGGGAGTGGAGTGACTAAAAAAGTCAACCCACTCAGAACATTGTGTGATGAGTCTTTGTCTTGAGCCAGAAATAACTTTGGCTGTTTTATTCAAATGGCAGTAAAAATAGAGAAGGCTATTTCAGACAAAAAGGCTCAAAATAGGGCTGTGATCATCTTTTGTCACGTGAGCCCAGGGAGAACAGATGTGGAACTCTCCAGTATGTTCGAACCATTTCTGACTTGGCAAAACCAAAGGACCTGGCAGGACCTCAGAACAGAGAGAGAATGAAATAATTTTAGCATCCAACTATGGTCTAAAAGGAGGTTGAAGGTGTCTTGGTTATGCTTAGGTGGTGACTTTCAGAGAAGTTCCCCCACTGACTTCCATTTGCACAACACGGTTGAGAAATTGTCTGTGCGGCCCTTTGTGTGACTCAAAGACATTGTACTCCCCTCTGAGTCTTTAAGGATGTACTCTGGCTCAAGGCATATGATGGGTTACCGAGGCAGAGACTGCAGGCATTTCAAAGACGCCCCCTGGAGTTGTTAGGGCATTTCACCATAGGCCGGCTGGTCTCCTTCCAGTGGTACTACTACAAGATGACTCCACTGGACTCCAGCTTCTGACTTTCTGCTGTGCAGAATCAGTTTGCTCTTGTTGGTGACATCTGGGAGTTATTAATCACAGAGATATTGAGCCATTCAAACCCCAGCAAAAATGTGTGAATTTGTAAAGGGGGACTGAAGCAGCTAGGGACATTAAATATTCATGTGCACCTAACCAGCAAATCTTAAAATCTCTGATCCATCCATGTCATTTCTCCAGCAGATCCTCACTGAGTGTCCGCTATGCGTCAGGCACGCAGGGGGCCATGCTGGAGGTGGGGGTGTCATGGTAAGCAAAACAGACGGACATGTGTTCTAGGAGGCTTTTATCTTGGGAAGTCAGACAACACAAAAAGGACGTGGTTTTAGTCTATAGTTGGAAGCAGAAAAAGTCATCGAACAGGATTAGAGAGAATGGGGATGGGTGCGGAACGGAATGGGAGGTTGCTACTTTTACTTCTTGATGGTATTCTGGTCCTTGGTGCCATTTGTCCCCGAGGACCAGCTCGAACCCTGCTCATAGTCTGATTATGTGTAAAGTCCATGAAGACCCTGTTTTTCTTAAGCTTGTACGAGTTAGGTTTCTGTCATCTGTAGCTAGATCCCTGATTAATGTGCCTCCTGACTAACAAAGCAAAATCCGGACTCTTTAGCCTGGCATTTAAGGTCACACACAGTCGAGTCCCAGTGGACAGCTGAACCCCTAATTCCAACTGCCCTGCCAAAGCACCTCCAACGCTGCCTGCACCTGGCTCTGACACAGCTGTCTCTCCCCCTGTGCCTCTCTTACATAAGAGAACAGAGGAAGTATCTTGGCAAGTGCTACTGAGACCCTTTAGGTTCTAAAATTCCCCTTATTCTAACCCCCCAAATAATGTTCAGAGAACTGAAGATACTCACCCAAGGTACCTCCTAGAAAGGGAAGAAGCAGGATTTGAACCAAGTCTCTAGATTCTAAGGATCACCTTGGCATTGACACATACATTGACACATACAGACATCTCCTTTTTGTTCCTCATTCTGCTATTATATTTCCCGGGTTATGAGAAACGATTTACATGTCAATCTCCCACCGCCGGGCATGCTCCTCAATATGTGTAAACTCTCCCTCCAAGTGCCCCATTCTTTTCAGGCACATCTGTTATCTCTGAGCGTGGCAGAGCCGTTATCCATTTGGGGCCAGACCTGCACCTTTTCTCATCAGCTCCTCGGCTTGGTGTGTCCAGACCCACAGCTTTTGTGCTTTCTGCTTGGAGGACCAGATGTGAAGCAGCAGTGGGTCTGCCTCTCACAGTATACAGAGGCAGCACAGAGGGGACATGCGATGTTGGGTATTACATCCCATCTTGGGAAAGCACTTGGCGTAGGGGTGGAGGAAGAGAGTGGGAGAAGTCTGCCTTTCTTCCCCATGGAGGCTGCAATATAGCTCAACTATGAAGAGGAAACATGGAGAACAAAAATGGATACATTTCAGCCCACAACTTGTAGTTCTCATTCCAAAAAGGAGAGCTGGAGCTAGGAATCACTGTTGGCTCTTAAGTTACATATAAGAAGCCACCAGTGTATTCATTATTTTTTCTGAGAATGTCCTCTGTTCCCATGTTGTATCCTGTGGAAGAATCAGAAGGGCTTTTATTAGTTAAGTTCTTGGTCCACAATCTATTTGGGAAGGTGAAACATGTGCACAGCAATAGCTTCAGGCCATGGCTGTGAGTGTCGTGGTCTGTGTGGATTGAAGCAGCCAACAAAGCTTCCTGGAGGAGACAGGGACTTACTTTGAAGCTGAGGAGAGGGAATGGCGTTGAAGCTAGTGGAGCGGGAATGGCAGGACATTCCTGCCTGACCAAAAGACAAGCCTGCCCGGCCACTGGGGATGATGGAGCAAGGGTGCAGCCTGGAATCAGGCAGGACCGAGATCAGGCCAGTCTCAGGGAAAGAGGGGGGCTGCAGGCATCATATGGCAGAGAACTTTCAGAAGGCAAAGAGAGACATTTTGACAAGCGAGCAAGGGGTTATGCTGTCATTGTTTACCATCAACACATGACAGGCGAGGACCGGGGGGTCCGTTATAAAGCTCTGGCCTGTTCAGGTCTTGGTGAACCTTGGGGCCAGAATTTAAGAAAAGTTATTCACGTGATGCTCCTGTAACCCTTGTCCTTCTTTATCCTGGGCACCACCACCACCACCACCCCTGCAGACAACATGGTCCTCCAATTCCTATCCTAAATTCTAAGAAGTGGGTTAAAAGGAGACTGACATTGGATATACATCCAGCTAATTGGGTGAGTGCAGAGCTTAATGAAATTTGATTTCACAGCATAATGAAGTATGCCCCATGTTGTTCACAGTAACGCACACTGCTGCTGTCTACCACCAGGGCTGAGGCTGACAGCACACCCCCTCCGGCACCCTGCAGAGCCCTCTGCTAATTCTGACCACACTGGCTTCCAGGAATAGGACCAGTCCTTCGGAGCTGTCCAAAAGAAGCCAGGGGCCCAGGCTTTGGATCCCCACGTTGTCTAGCTGTTAGATGAAACCTCCTCTAGCTGGAGCAGTAGCTACGGGCAAGGCTGCTTCCCTGGTTGTGGGCAATTCCTAGGCAGGCTGCAGAAGGGAAGGAAAACTTTGCGTGTGAAAGTGGATCTGGGTAGGAGAGCACTGGAGATAGCACCTGTATCTAGCACACAGCAGAGAGCACCTGTGTCTTTTGGGCAAGAAGAGAGACATGCCGCAGGCTGTGGGCCCCCTGTGCCAGTTCCTTAGAATGCTTGGGAGCGCTTGAGACTTTATATCCCTTGCGGCATTCATCAGCCAACAACTGACATGAGCACATGAGCGACCTTCCCCATAGGGACAGTTCCACAGATTCCCTCATATCTCTCCTTTTCTAGATCTCATCTCACTTTCCCACTCCCATAAGTGACTAGGTTTTTTGATTTTTGTTTTTGTTTTTTTCCTGGAAATGCTTTAGAGTAAAATCACTGTCCCTGAGTTCTAAACTTCACTGTTGTCTATAGAGAAACCAAGAAAACCAACTTTGTGCCCTTCAATATGTTATTACACTGCTCTAAGCTTCAGCTTCCTAATCTGCAAGATGAATGGACCAGTCACAGTTGCTTTGCAGAGCCACGTGGGTGCAGGGGGAAGGAAGCTATTCTGGGTGGTGGAGTAACACCTGGCGTGGGAGGGAACAGGACCTCCAGATGGCACCCCATCCTGCAGCTCCCGGACTTGGCGTGAAACTCTCCCTGCCTCCACAGCCTCCTCCCTGCCAGTTTCAGCTCCAGTCACACCCCAGCCGTAGCCGCCAGTGAGGGCTTTCCCACAGGGCCTCTACTTTTTTTTTTTTTTTTTTTTTTTTAAGTGTGAAAGGCGGAAATTCCTCAAGGAGAGATTCTGAGTGTTCTTTTGAGTTTCTGTATATTGAGTGATTAGCTTCTTTTTATAAAGCACCTCTTGAACTAATTAAATTAACTTGAGAGGAAACTTAGGCTCATTGCCACACACCACTCAGGGCAAGTGCTGACTATTTTAGGAAAGTAAATGTCATTAACATTCATAAACATGTTGTTCACCGGGGACTTTGGTGATCAGGGGCTTCACTTGGTGGGGAAATGCAGAGGAGTGTCCCCCTGGGGTCACCTCTATCAGCTCTCCTGTCCCCTCATTGTTGATGAGCTCATCACTCTGCCCAGTGGAGTGGGGACCAGAAGGCACACGCTGCCCTGGAAGAACCCTCACACTGCTGACGGGGGTCCTCGGGGACCTGGGCTCTGCAGTACCAACTTTAGCTGCAGTCTCATTGTCACAGGCCTAGAGCAGGCCTAGGACATAGATTTGAACTTGCCCAAGTGGCTCTGCTCCATTGATGCGGCTTTCCGAAGAACTGTTTTAAGGAGGATTCTTTCCGAAGAACTGTTTTAAGGAGGATTCTGAGTTCCTTTCTGGCCTGAAATTGTTAGTGATATCCAGCTTGGATATTGGATGTGAACTTGCGCAGTGTGTTTGCCTTTCATACCTCGAGTTCCACGTTTCTGTGGAGATTTCTTGTCCAAGGGTAAATGTTCCCTACCACTTGTGTATATGACTATATTACATATTGGTTTATATATAGGTAATTTGATTCACATAGGTAATTAGATACATTGCATATTAGATTTTATATACATGTGACTTATATACTGTACCATAGTAATACATATGTAAATTTATGCAAGTATATTGGAATCTATGAGTAATGCTGTCTGTCAGTATAACCTTTAACCTTCTTCTAAGTCCACGTTCTCAAGACCAATTCAATTATCAGGCAAATTGCCGACAAATTGTTCACTTTTTCTGCGACTTGGTTTCCTCATCGGTTAATGCGAGGTAACTGCCCAGGGCTGCTGTGAGAACAAAATGACTTAGAGATGTGCAGTGCCCAGCACAGTGCCTGGTACAGAGCGAGGCTGAGCTGCACCGGTTGTTACCGTGCTGGGTCGTGTCCGTGCTTGTCAGGCACCCGCTGTGTCGGCAGAGGCTGCTCTTGGATCTCTAAGGCTGTGTACTTATCTCCCTTTTCAATCAGAGGAGGAGAAAATGATTTTTAAATTTTACATCAGCACTGCTGATGTTTCCAGGCCATGGGAACTCCAGGGAGAAGGCTGCTTATTCAGTAACAATGAGACCAAGTGAGAGACAAAGATTCCAAGTATTTTGCTATAAGGACTGGAAGATGAAATTCCTATCATGTTGATAGAGTTTAGATATGTACACACACACGTATATTTAAAAACTTAGCTTGTAGATATAGGGGTCATCGTCAGTATAAGCTCGGGGGTTATAGAAAAAGCAAGAGTTTGGGTGTCAGACAGAAGTGGATTCGAAACCCAGCCCTGCCATGAGCTGTCTGTGAAACCGTAAGCAAAGTGATTATCCCTCACTAAGCTTCTGTTTTCTCACCTGTAGGATGGAAAGCCAGCTGGCCCCCTGCCAACCTGGGACTCTGCACCATGGTGCTCTGGAGCTGACTGTCTGGGGGAGGGCTGTACTTCACAATGGTAGCCCTGGAGTCCTACAAATTTCTAAAGTGCCTTCGAAGTTCTCAAAAAGGACATCAAATTATATCTTGCTTTTCTGAAATAGAAAGTATTGTACTTGAAGCCTTTGTGCATTGAAAAACCTGTATAGACACACATATTAATTTTGTTCAGGTTGAGGGTCATGTGTGACCCAGGACAGGTCTCCACTGTCTGTGCTGTTGGTTGTTGTCCAGAACAATATCCCTCTCCCCACAAAAGCACTGCTAGGTCGGGGTCAACTGCCCAGAATAGCTCACTAATGCTTATTCAACACATAAACCCCTTGGAAAAAAGAGGGTGGGACCTAACTACTCTGGATTTACGTATTTAATATTTTTCTGTGTCCTTGGGTTTAATTCTAGCTCTGTCATTTATTTCTTTGGGAGTTAGCTTCTCTAAACCTCACTTTACTCATCTATAAAATTACAATGAAAATGCCTTCCTCACGGAGATTTCGGGGAGATTAGGTGGTGTCTGGCCCACAGTAATGCTCGAATATAGTTGTGCTTGCTTCTCTATTATTCCGGTTATTCTTACTTGAACCAAATATATCTACATTTTGGAAAATGTACCAAGAGAGTCCCTACCATGGATCTCAGTAACACATCTCCCTGCCCTGTGTTGCTCTTGAGTCAGCATTTTCCCAGACCTCAGTCTCCAGTGTTGCCTAAGAAATCTGGGGCAGAGGTCCCAAGGGAGACAGGTTTCAGGGGGAAGTAAAAGGAATGTCTGGGGATTTCAGGATGCAGAAATCACAGCAGTTCACCAGGTTCTAAGTGCCACTGGGTTGAATCCCAGCCCCACGTAGCTCCCCTCACTTCCTTCCCCAGCTCAGAGACTGAGCATTCCCCTCCCAGCCCTCCCAAGAAGACTCTTCTCTGCTGGAGCTGCAAGAAAGGTTAATTTTCTAACTACCCCCTACTCTTCTGCTACTCTCGCAACCACTACACTCATTCAAGTTTTCCGTAAATGGTTTTGTTTCATATTAAGTTTTTAAATGTTTGTTCTTAAATTTACCCATGGCACAACTCATTCTTTTCATGCACAGTTTTGTGAGTTTCAGCAAGTGCATAGAATTGTGTAACCACCACCAAAGTCAGGATGCACAACATCACCGCCCCCCCCAGAGGCCACCTACACTAACCTTTTGCAATCCTCTTGGTGTTTGCAACCCTTCTGATGAGAAAAAGCATGGTCAGGCAGTGGGTGATTACTTTTCTTTTGCTATTTACCTTTTACTCTTTTTTTAATTCCCCATAAAGAGTCTTGGAAAAGACAAGAGTCTTCAAGGAGTTGCTAATGGACCACAGAAGACTGTAATGTGCAAGTCCTTTGCTTCCTAGATTCCCCACAATCTCTCAGGGGATGCAGAGCAGGCCTGGGGGCTCCCAAGCCCAAGGGGCTCCTAAAGGCAAAGGGGCCCAGTTGGATCTTGGAAACCACTGGGGCTTCAATAAGGGAGCCGGTGGTGCCCAAAACAAGCTCTGATATTTTTTTTTTCTGCAACCTCACACACAAGCCTTAAAACCCTGGATTGTGATGGAATAGGCTGCAAAGCAAAGATGGGCTTCGAGCAGAGGACACAGGAATAGCAAAGGTGGGAGAAGGATGGAAGGTGCCTGGGGAATAGAGAACAGCTACTAGTAGCTAGCTGACCTAGAGAGCAAAGAGAAGGTCCAAGATTTTTTTCTAAAAGGGGCTTCGATCAGGACCACATCGCTTTTGTGTGAATTAGAGGTGCAGCCCTCCTCCTTCTGCAGTGCTGCACTGACACCCGGGTTATGGAAGGTTGGCTCGGTCCTCTGTCCCCAAGTGACCCCTTCAGTAGAGCATCCTTGAGCAGGCCACAACCTACACATCCTTTCAGCCAGGCTCTGATTTATATGAATCAGGAATATGTGTTCAATTCATCTTCCCCCAATTACCCAGCGTCATAGAGCTTTTGCTGAATAAAAAATTATTTGTAGAAAATGCATTGGCTCCAGCCATCAAACTTTTTGGCAGAAATATTAAAAATGCAGGCAAAAATTTCCATCAGGATACTAGCTGTCCATATTTCTTGATGAGATCTTATTATTGAACCTGAGGTAAACGCTTGTACTTCAGTTGCTGGCAGCAATTCTCTGCTTTTGTGCTTCAAATTTCAGCGAAAAAAAATATAAAAAATCTCAAATGTCAGAATGTATGTCACTCTCTAAATAAAATTTTATACCAGAAAATGTGAGGCATGTTACTGTTGAGTCATTTGATGGGGCATCTGACAGGAATACTGATGACTTGAATGAGCAGGCTGATGAAGACAGAGGAAAAGTGGGAATACTTTGCCAGGCAGGAGATTTGACATTTGTGTCTGGCAGTGTTGAATTTTCTTCCCTTGCTCTTGTACTGCCTGCAAAAATCACACTCCAGATCAGAGTTTCTGTGTGTAAGTCATCTTCATTTCAGCATAGCAGCCCATCGAAATATAGACTAATGTGTTATTATGCAGAGGTCTTGAAAGAGTTTGAAATTAAAAAAAAAGTGATAATTTCACTTTTATGTGTGGAACTCCATGACAGCCAAATTTTGGAGCATGTAAAGACCATGTGAATGCACGAACCTACTGAGCTGATGAATTGAGTGTGTGTCCTAATATTGCAGAGCAAACTTTTCTCTTTTTAATAACTGTCCCATAGCAATGCTCATTCTTCACTGGCTGTTGGAAGACAGTGCAGCTTGATGGAAAGAGATCAGACTTTGGAACTGGGTTTGAATCTATCTTTTCTCTGCCTTTTACTCTTTATGTAGCCTTTGGAAAGATCATTGGGAAAGGAAAATGTCTCAGCTTTCTCTTTTATAAATTTTTTTTGGGGGGACAGAGTCCTGGGTTGAATGCCATGGTGTCATAGCTCACAGCAACCTTAAACTCTTGGGTTCAAATGATCCTATTGCCTCAGTCCTCTGAGAAGCTGGGACCACAGGTGCCACCACAACATCTGGCTAGTTTTTCTATTTTTAGTTGAGATTGGGTTTCACTCTTGCTCAGACTGGTCTGGAACTTCTGAGCTCAGACGATCCACCTTTCTCAGCCTCCTGGAGTGCTGGAATTACAGGCATGAGCCCCTGAGCCTGGCCAATTTTCTTTTTTGTAAAATAGGAATAAGGGTAAATATTTCATAGAGAGCAGGATTCAAGAGAACATGTCTAAAGGCATAGGACTTGGACTAAAGCAATTGTTTAATAAATTCTAGTTCTCTTTCTTTAATCACTTGTTATTTTAGGGGAATAAACTGCTACACATTAGTAAATGTTAAGGGAGTTCTCTCTCCACATAAGATATTAGAATGTGAACATAGCCAAAAAGTGGGTCAGATCAAATGTGATAATCGTATTTGGTTGCTCATTTGTTTTGTTATAGCATTTTATGTTAGATATGGCCATGCGCCTTAATTTGGCCAGTGAAGTATGAAAGATAACATGCAGAGTGGTTGAAGAACTAATGTGCAATTTGCCATATTCTCTCCACATCACTTTAGCAATGTGGTAACACAGGCCTAGAATAATCACCATCTGATCAAGAATAGATACATGTTAACAGTAAGGAAGAAACTTCTGGTATAAAACCACTGAGATTTGGGGGTTATTTGTTACCACAGTGTAACCTAGCTTACCCTGTCTGATATACCAACAAACTACAGTAGAACCTTCATAGTTGACCACTTCCTTAAGTTGACCCAATTTTCATAGATTTACCATGCACCACATATATGTATCAGTAGAGTAGACCTAGTTCCTTATGTCGACCAGTTTGTTACAGTCCCTTGGGTGGTCAACTTACAGATGTTTTACTGTTTTGGGCTAGATCCACTCCTTTGACCTTGCCTAGTCACAAGCACCTTATGCAAGTGTTACAAGAATAATCATCTGTGCTAGACTCTATCATAGCAATGATTTAGCAAGTCTGGGGAACTGTTATATTTTTTCTGTGACTTAATTAAAGACTATAGATATTTATTTTGGAAAACTTCCCATCTCACCAGTGATCACATCCAGGGTAAAAAGTTAAGAAGATTTACCTTTTTACATTTTCATCAACCCCATTCATTGCTATAGATCTGCATAGTCCAATATGGTAGTCACTAGTATCATATGGCTATTCTACTCAAATAAAATGAAATCAAACATTCAATTCCTTAGTGACACTAGCCACATTTCAGGTGTTCAGGAGTCCCATGTGGCTAGCATAAACATCAAACATTTCAATCACTGAAGAGCATTTTATTGAACATTTTATTGATAAAATGCTTTAAAAGTGTTTAAAATGCTTTAAAAGCATTTTATTGATAGACAATTGAAATTATCTTAAAGATATGTAAAGTTTCACACAACTGAAGCATCCTTTCTAAACAGACAGTCACTGCTTAAGCCCTCTTTCATAGAAATTGATTGGCTATTGCACCTTATCCTCTAGTTGAACACCCTTAAAATACAAAGGAAGAGAAAATTGCCTTAGGCTTTCCAGAGAACATGTGCTCAATACAGCTGAGGCTGGTATAACAATGAACATTACTGGTGATGTTTGAGGTTAGGGAACTGATATTCATTGTCTCTTTACAAAGAAGCATTTCCCCATGGAAATAAAAAGGCAATTTGAGCTGAAGAGAAATAAAATTGAGGCTGGATGATTCTCATTTAACAAATGGCCTTTCATATTAAACAAGTGCTATTCTCTTTTTATATCAAAGTTTACAAGGCCTGTGGATTAATCCTTTCCTCAGACAAAACCAACTTGGATAAGAACCTCTGTCAATTAAATATGAACTAGAGGGTAATATGGGTATATTAATCAGGTTACCCTAAGTACTGCTGCTATAACAAACAACTTCAAGAGCTCAGTGCCTAGGACAACATTTATTTCTCATTTATGTACGTCATCCAGGGGTGCAGACAACTGCCCAGAGCAGCTGTTCTCCAGTTTCCCACAATTCAGGAAAATTCTGTTTCAACCTGAAGCCTCCTCCATAGTAGTGGTAGCAAGAGAAGTGTGCTGGGATGTCCCACACCATCAGACAAATTCACTGCCATAAAAGTGACATATGTCACTTCTCACAATCTATTGGCTGGCATTAGACATATAGCCCTTCCACATGAAGAGTGGAAGTCAGGGAAGTGGACTCTTTCTACACACCCGGAAGGAGAGGGAAGTGCATGTAGGTCAACATGACAACTCTTCACCAGGGTGGTAATGGCACTGGTCATCAGGCAGCCAAATGACTGATGTTTTCCAGAGTAGTGTTGGAGTGTTTGCGAAAGAACCAGGTTTCCATTGTTCTAAAATATTTTCCGGCTCATGAGATAAGGAAGAGGTAAATTCTATGCCTTCATGAACCTGAGTTTTCGCTTCTAGACCAAACTTACATCCATATTCTTTGGGGAAGCTATAAAAAAAATGTGCTGTAGCTTGTGACTTTAATCAAATCATTTTTCTCTGGGGATACAAAATACTATGGCCAGATTAGATCATTCCCTGTCCCTTTCCAACACTGTTCTTGTTTCTACAGATCTCATGGGCACTATTAGCAGTTGTGAGAGATAGCTCTTCCGAATACACAGAGGACTCTAAATGCTTCTGTGAACTTGAGCCTCCTCTGTTTTCTGCATCATTCCTAAGCACACGCTCTCTTCTTGTATCACTGCTATGTTTTGTGCTTTGATTCTTTCCTGAGAATTTTAGACTTAATGCTCTTAGCAGTACTGGACATCATTTTTTTTTTAAAAGTCAGGTCTATTTAGGTATAATGTATAACGTAAAATTGGCCCTTTTGAAGGCCAGAGTCCTATGCATTTTGACAAATTTATACAGTTGCAAAACCACTACCTAAACTGAGAAGTGGAATACATCTCCCAAAAACGTTCTTTTACCCCGCCATAGGCAGTCCCCTCTTCATACTCTAGTTTCTGGCAACTTTATATAACTTTTATCTGTACCGTTTTGCCTTTTCTATGTTGCATACAAATGAAATTGTAGAATATGAAGCCTTTTATATCTGGGGTTTCCCCTCGATTATCCTTGAGATTCATCTTTGGTATTGTCAGTGGTACCTCCACTTCGGTATGTCAGTGGCCATACTTTGTTTAGGTATTCACCATTGATAGACACTTGAACAATTTCAAGTTCGGATACATAAAGATTTTTAAGAGGAGAATCCTATTACCTGGAGGATGGCTGGGCTAGGAAGAGGGAACTAGGGCATTGGCCATGGCCTGAAGGGATGTACATTAGGAAAACTGGAGCCTTGATCTTAGGTATGTAAACATTTCTATAAGCAGGGAAATGGAGGTTAACATGACCACTGAGAGTTGGGGGATCAGGCACAGAGTTGTGATGGAGGCCTGATGATTCCCACCTGCAGCTGTGACCTACGTGGCATTCAAGAGTTCACCTGGAAGTTTCTGTAAATTCCTTGAATGTCTGGGAACCTCTTGTGGGTATCTTAATCTGTAGAAGTGGTTCTCAAATGTGGCCTCCCAATCTGCAGCTTCAGTAATAACTGGAAACCTTTTAAAGACATATTTTCTTCAGTTTCCACCCCAAGCCTCCCAAATCATACCGTGGCTACGGGGCTCAGAAACATGCATTTTGACAAGACTTTCAAGGTATTCTGATGCACACATGTGGGTCTATAGTGTATGGACAGGGCACCCCCAAGCAGCTCACCCCAAACTACTTCAAATCTAATGTTTTCCCATGCATCTGCACGCAAATTCTTCTGCCTTCCAAATCTCTCACAAGCGCCTCTCATTGATGAAGTCTAACAAGAAAGTAGTAGGGAATGGGGCTATGGGAGAATGTAGTTATCAGCATCTCTGAAATTCAGAAGAGGCTCAAATAGGGCAGACGTAATGTTACATTTATAATGAATGATCTGGTATAACATGGATAAGTTGGCAGAATTTTTGAATAATAGATGTTGGCCATAAATAACAACTTGATTTTTGAAGCTGCTTTTAGCTCTAAAATCAGGTAATCTATTTGTTTCTTCTTTTTGCCTAGTTAGGTAGCACCTCATTTAACTTCATCTAAATGTTCCTGGATGCATATAGAGTAGATTTAGCGGCTACTCTTGTTCTATTTCCAATTTCTGAATCAATTATGTCATCTTATATTCCCAAACATAGACTAGGTGGCTATTTCCAGTAAACTAAGATGGTTCTTTCTCCATCTGTTCAATTTCAGTCACAATAAATCTGTGGTTTTTCTGCTTGATATTTTAAGCCAAAGAGAAAGGTAAATAATATTTAAGGAACTTGTAAAGCAAGTGTGTAACCATTTTGCACAATTCATGGTTTTATTTAATGAGCTTCAGTACCATAGTATGAGAGTTGTTCCCAAAGGGCCTCAATCAACCAGACTATTGAACAGAAATGCAGAATGTAAATTGGTTTTTAACTAAAATCATACTGCTATTACTTTTTGTGGAACCCATAATTTCTGGTAGAGAGCAGGCATATAGAAAACCATTATTATGGAAATGCCTTCCGGGATTCGACCAACTGCATTTGGCTCGCAAATGAGTGCTTTAAGGGTTGATTTGTATGCTGCTACTTTGTGTAGGGCTAAATATATGCCACAATGTTCTTAATAATGTGGCTTTCGTAGTTTTTAAGGTTCCACAGACTACCTTTTAGATCCATTATGTTCATTTTTACTTATTTATAATTTCAAAGTCAGAGGGAAGATCTGTTTTCTTTGATTTACATGCTCAGGATAGAGCTTTTCTTTGAGATTGATGGCAAGGTATTTGATTTTCATGGAAAAAAACATGGATCAAAGGAAGACAAACCATATAATATTTTCCCCGTTGTAACTGAAAATCAACAATGAGTTGAGGCTGAGTTTTTCTCTTCCTTTGTTCTTCCCCAGGGTTGATCACTGGATCAAGGAAAAATTGATCACTGGATCAATACTTACATGGATGATTTCGGGTATTACATGCTAACAATTTTAAAATTCTGAAGCTCTGGATGCAAACTTTTACCTTCTTGCTGAACATTTTCCTACAGAGGTCTCACCTTAGTGTGTATTAGACCAAAACTAGGTGAACTGCTTTCTGCTGGACAGGTGTTAGTTTTGCCTTTCCAGAAATAGTAAACATTTCTCAAGGACAACTTCCTGTCTTAACTTTGCATATAGGACACACTTAACAAATTCTCGTTGATGAAAGACTGGAGTAGCAATTGCAAATGGTTGCTAAGCATGAAAGGGAGGGATGAAGCCATTCAGAGCCTGTCGATTTGTGACGTCTCCTGCAGTATCTGTTTATAGCCCAAATCTATTAAAGCCTATAGCCTCTTGGCCACTCTAGATCCTAATGTAAAAGTAGAAGGGAGGTGGGTATGTTGTGAAGAGAGTATGGTTTACCAGCTATTCCTTCACAGTCTGACTCTGCCAATTAGAATTTATTTAGTAACTTGTGGCTGTAAAGTCAGCCTGGTAACATCCACCGTACTAAGTTTTGGAGAGGCTTGAAATTGCCGAAGTATATGCAGCGTCTAAACCTATGGTTGGTTTACCAGCTATTCCTTCACATTCTGACTCTGCCAATTGGAATTTATTTAGTAACTT
Source organism: Perodicticus potto (assembly GCA_963574655.1). Lineage (NCBI taxonomy): Eukaryota > Metazoa > Chordata > Mammalia > Primates > Lorisidae > Perodicticus > Perodicticus potto. The sequence continues at coordinate 10,752 of CAUYRH010105969.1, read as the reverse complement.
GTGGCTGTAAAGTCAGCCTGGTAACATCCACCATACTAAGTTTTGGAGAGGCTTGAAATTGCCGAAGTACATGCAGCATCTAAACCTATGGTTGGTGCTTAGGAGAGGCAGTTAAATGATCAGCTTGCTCCTGCTATTTCAAGGGATTCTCATATTTCATTCCATTTTGTCTTCATAACCACTCCAAGGGCTAACAGGAAACTGGGATTTCCATTCTATGAATGAAGAAACTGAGATCAGAGGTCCCCAGCTTGTCGGTGGGGAGCTAGAACTGAGAAATGGATTTTTTTTTTGGAAAAGACATTCCCTGGTTCTTTTGCTTTTAACTCTCATCTCTTTGCCCAAGCATCCCAATTCTACAGCAGAATCAGTTTAACCCCGTCCTCCCTCCAACCCCTAATTTTACGCACTCTGTGTATGCTACATTCTAATGCTTAACTCATTCCTTCTTTGTTATACAGAGGCTTCATTTCCTCAAGGATTATGAGTTCTTTAAAGCAGAACTGTGTCTGATTAGCATCTGGCACCTAGTGGGTACCGGGTACAGATTTTTGAGGGTGAGAGTCAGAATGTAGCAGAGTCAAAAGGCTCCCTTAATTAAAGGAAAAGAAAGCTGCAAGCATTGTTTGGCATATTATCACAGGGCCTGCATGGGAACTAACAGGACTGGAAACATCCATCTACGAGTAATGTGCACAATCTACCCCTCTGAGAATGTTAATTATATTTTTAAAGGGAGACAGGGAGCCTTGGTTGTTTTTTGGCACAAAGCAGTAGGGGAAGGGAGGGCTTGTGGAAGGAATGCTAAGTAGTTTTCTTCAATTTGTGTTGCCAGCTCTCTGCGCAGCTCTGGGAAGGGAGAAGATTCCTGAAAGGCAGCTTTCATGACTATTGGTCTGAAGAGATATTTTATACCTGTTCACATGTCGATGATTCTGCAGGTACCCTCCTTGCCAATATGTTCATCAGCACCTCTCCTTGTGGCCTGGTCCAAATCTTTGCCTGATCTGAAGTCCTCCACATCCTCTGGAACTTTGTACTGTCCAGGGCCCCTCTCTACTCTCATGTGCTCTTTGTGGGAAATGCAGATCGATTTAATGTATAGTAGAACCTCTGTAAGTTGACCACCCAAGGGACTGTAAAAAGCTGGTCAACATAAGGACCTAGGCCTACTGTATTGATACATACTTTTGGTGCATTTCTGGTCTATGAAAATTGGGTCAATTTAAGGAGGTGGTCAACTATGGAGGTTCTACAGTGTTTCTAAGGTTAATTTTCAGATGCACTCTCAGCATTTTGATGTGTATAGTCTTAGACCCAGTGATTCTACTTTTCAGAATCTATCCAATAGCTATGACGCCATGGTATTCTACCTAGGGCAACGGCTTAAGACTCTGTCTCAAAGAAAAAAAAAAAAGAATCTTTCCTATACAAATTCTCTCACAGGAAGTAAAAATAGAAATAATACATATATAGGCTTATGTGTAATAATAAAAGTTAGAAATATCTGCAACATTCATCAGTAAAAGATTTTTCAATAAATATTGGTGTAGCCATGTTGTTGCTAAAAAAAATAAGGCAGATCTCCAGGAAATAATATAGCCTAGAGCTATAATGTTGAAAAAGAAAATTACAGAATGATGCATCTTATAAGACTCTATTTTTATGTACCAAAAATTCTAGAAAGATATTTATTCAACAAATATTTATGGAATATATACTGTATGCCAGGCAGTAAACAGGGAAAAAGTCTGTCTGTAGAAGGTGAGTTTTCATGCAGGGACATGGACAAAAAGCATAATAAAAGGAGAGCTAATGGTATGATAAAATATGATAAGCACTAAGAAAGAGCCGTGGGGTGGACAGTGATTGCCTCTGACGCTGAGTGTGATAGATCCTGAAGGAAGGAACAGGGGCTTCATTTTCTACTTTATTTCCTTCTGTGTTGTTCAAATAAATATGGATTATTTTCATTATTCTTTGAGGACATGTTAAAGGGTTTTCCCATTCTCTCCTATATCCTCAACTTCTCTCATTTAATTGACTTTTCCTTCTTACTTTGGAACACTTAGGAGTTTCTCTTGCATCTTAAAAACAAAATAAAGCAGGATCTTCCCCTACCCTTAATTCCTCTCTGGTTATAGGCTGAGTCCTGTCCTTTCCCCTGTAATAAAAAGTTTTTGGAAGAATCCCAGACTTTGGGGTCTCTGATTTTCTACCCCCATTCACTTCTCCACCTAGGCCCACCTGGCTTTAGGCTTTCATGCTTCTGCAACTTCTTTCTCTTCTCATCAGTGAATTTCAAGGACACAACATGGCTTCCCACCTCTCCGAGTCTCTCTCAAAATCAGATGGGATTCCCTCCCTTCACTGAGGTTCTTTCCTGGGGAAATTACACTGTTTCTGCTAGGTAGTCTTCCAGGGTGACCTCAACAGCCTTCATATTTCATCAGCCCTTTTTATGACATCTCCCAAATTTGGATCTTCATCTGAACTTTTCTTTCTAGTTTAGGTGTCACATGTAGCTGCCCCTTTGGGACATCTAACTAAGCCTATTTAAAACTGAATTTATAATCTTCCCCTTAAACTATGCCTTCTCCTATGTTTGTTCTGCATATTGTTACCATATAACAATCAATTAAGATTGAAATCTCGGGGTCGCTACCTGCTGTAGAGATGTGTCCTACTCTCTACAGCACTAGCAGCAAGTGTGTTCTCTAGGGGAGACTTGATAAGTATTTGAGAGTAGAAATAAAGGATTAATTGTGGCCTTGTGGCTTAGATAACATCAAGAGTTTACCACTGTTTCATTTTCCTACTGAGCAGAGAACATGCTGCTTTGGATCTACATGTATTCACAGACTAACCCCACACAGCAGAATGTAGACCACAGTGATATTCTTCCCTTTCAGGCCCAGTCACGAAACATCCTGTGATACCATGTGACAATTACAGACTCTCTTACTTTTTCCATGCACACGGCTAGAAGATTGAACTCCGAAGGTTAGAAGACAATGGCACATACGTGGAAGGAACTGGATCCCTTCATAATCCTTGCTTGGAAGAAAACCATGCAAGGCAGCCACGTGCTAAAACCCATAGAATATATAGCACAACAAGTGAACTCCAATTTAAACTATGGACTCCAGTTAGTAATAATATATGAATTTCAACTCATCATTTATAGCAAATGCACCACACTAAGGCAAGATGTTAATGATAGAGGAAACTGTGTGTGTGTGTGTGTGTGTGTGTGTGTAATGGCAGATGAGGGGTTATAAGGCAATTGTCTGTACTTTCTACTAAATTTTCCCAAAACTTAAAACTACTCTGAAAAAGAAAGGATATTAACTACAAACATGTGAAAAAAGATTACCAAAAGTGACACCAGTCAAAATGGCAGAATAGGAACCTCTAAGCACTATTCCTCTTTAGAAATACCAAATAATTTAGCAAAAATTGCTGGAATAAACTTTATCACAACTTGAAAAGATAGTAAAAGGTTTAAAGTAACCAAATACATGCATCTTAGTAGGGAGAAAGACCACTGTAGTAGTACCGTAGAGAGAGATCTTATTATTCCCCCCAACCCCCACTTTTTAACTTATTAGTGTTCTAACTCCATACCTGGCACAATGGTAGTTTTAAGATGGCAGCATGCATTTTCCATGTGAGTACCTAGTTATGGAGGGAGAAGGATGGATTTTGTCCCGAAGAAACTATATTTGTCTGTTTTGGGGTTTCCTTGCAGGGCCCCCAGAAGAAGCTCCCTTTCTTTCACCTATCTTGGAACTCCATCTAGTGTGTATATTTACTCCTTAAAAACAATGAAAACTGAATGAAAAAGCCTTTTCCCCCTGGGGTAAAATGCAAACGTTGGGGAAAATAATGTATATGTAAAAATCTTAGGAGACAAAGCCAGGGAGTGACATTTCCTGGAGACAATGGGCCTTCAAAAGTCTACCATGAGTACAGGGAACATAGAAAGACATGTACATGCTCAGGGCAGAACAAATGCTCAGCAAAGACTTGAGAAGAATATAATTTTTTCACCTCTACTTGGTATTGAGGCTCAGAGCAAGCAAGAAGTGAAAGCTAAGGCAGAGTATAAAATGCCCAACATTAAAGGCCTGTCTTAACATGAAGCCACTCTTCAGAGACCTGGAATGTCCTTTTTCACTCTTTTCTATTTCTTCTCCTCCATATTTTCCTCTTCTTTTTCTCCATCTTTGCCTAGGGTAATCTACAAAGTGTGGATTTTGTCAATAAAAATTATAAAGCATACTAAGAAACCAAAAAATATGATTCACTCACAACAAAGAAAAATAAATAAATAAACAATAAAAGAGAGAGAAAGAGAGAGAAACAGGCAAGACGTGCCCCCAAGAAAGCACAGACATTGGACTTACTTTACAGAGGCTTTAGGACAACTATCTCAAATATTCTCAATGAGCTAATGGAAACCATGGACAAAGAAATAAGAAAACTGGGAGAATAACATCTCAATAAATACAAAATATTAATAAAAAGTTAGAAATTATAAAAGAGAACCAAATAGAAATTTTGGAGATGATAAATATAATAAGTGAAATGGAAAATTTCACTCTAGGAGTTCAAGAGTAGATTTGAGCAGACAAAAGAAAGAATAAGTAAATTTGAAGATATGTTAAATGAAATTACACAGTTTCAGGAGCTAAAAAAAAGGATAAACATAAATGAATAGAGTGTAAGAGACTTGTGGGACATCATCAATTATACTAACATCAATATAATATTCAGTAAAAAATAAAATAGAGAAAAAAGAAGAGAGAATGCTTGAAGAAATAATGGTCTAAAACTTTTCCAATTTTATTAAATCCCATAAATCTACACAGCTAAGAAGCCAAATAATCTCTAAGTAGAAAAACTTTAAAGATATCCACACAGAGACAGATTATAATCAAACTTTCAAAAACCAAAGAAAGGCTTAACATTAGCAAAGATGAATTAACCATGACATGCAAAGAACCCTCAATAGAATCAATAACCAATTTCTTAGTAGAAACTGTGGAGACTGAAAGGCAGTGGGATGACATATTTAAATTGCTAAAACAAACAAATAAACTAACAGACAATCAAATGAAAAAACACTACTCCAACTTGCATCCAAAAATACCATATCTGAAAGTTATCAAGAATGGGAGATAAATTAAGGCATTCCCAGATTAACACAAGGTAAAGAAACTCTGCAAGAAATGCCCATCAATATATGAGTGGATTAATGTGGTATATGTGTATCGTGGAGTACTACTTAGCCACAAAAAATGGTAAACTTATATCTTTTGAAACAACCTGGATGGAACCAGAGACCATTCTTCTACATGAAGTTTCACAAGAATGGAAAAACAAACACCATACATACTCATTATTAAATTGGAGCTAATCAAGCAACATCATGTGTACATTTGGTAGTAAAACTCACCAGAAAGCAAGCAGGTGGAAGAAAATGAGAAGGGAGGGATAAACTCACAATTAATGGTTATAATGCAAACTATCTGGGAGAGGTGTACGTTTACAACTTTGACTAAAAGTGTACAAAGCAGTTCATGTTACCAAAACACCTCTACCCCCATAATATTCTGAAATTAAAAAAAAATTTAAAAATGAAATGCTAAAGGAATCATTCAGATTTAAATGAACAGACAGTAGGCAGTAACTTGAAGCCATATAAGGAAATAAAGAATACTGGTAGAAATAACTACATATGTAAATATAAAATCCAGTATTATTGTATATTTGGTTTGTAACTCTGCTTTTATTCCTATATTATTTAAAAGATAAATGCATAAAATAGTAATTGTAAATTCATCTTAATGTGTATGTAATATATAAAAATTTAATCTGTGACAATACAGTGCTAAAGAGGGAGGGACATAGATATATAGAGGCAGAATTTTTATGTACTATTAAACCTAAATTGGTACTAATTCAAAATAGTTGAGCAATTTTAAGGTGCTAATTGAAATTCTCAGGGTGACCACTAATAAAATAACTTAAACAACACAGAAAAGAAAATGAGGAAGCAATCAAGATTGGATACTACAAAATCCAATTAAACAGAAAAAAAAAGAGTAATGGAGTAAATGAGGACCAAAAAGTACATGATATACAGAAAACAAATAGTAAAGGAGCAAAAGTAAATCTTTCATTATTCATATTTACTTTAAATGTAAATGGATTAAAATGTCCAAATAAAAGGCAGAAATTGGCAGAATAAAATTTGAAAACATTATTCATATATATGAGTATATACTGTCTATAAGAGTAATCACCTTAGGTCCAAAGACAAGAAAACATTAAAAGTAAAGGAAGAAAAATTATATTCAATTTAAATAATCCACACCATTCATGGATCATTATTTAGCTATAAGAAGGAATGAACAGTCCTGATCTATGCTACAATATAGATGAACTTTGAACATGTTATACTAAGTGAAAGAATTCAGACACAAAAGCCCACACAGTATATGATTTCATTCACATGAAATGTCCAGAATGGAAATTACCATAAAGACAAATATGAGATTAATGGTTGCCAGGGTCTACAGGGTGTAGATAATGAGGAGTGATTACTTAATGGGTGGGTACAGGATTTCTGTTTGGGAGTGATAAAATTCTAGACCTATATAGTGGTGATGACTACAGAACAGTGATGAAGTACTAAATGCCACTGAATTGTATACTTTGAAATGATTACAATGGTACATTTTTGTTATGTATATTTTATCACAACCAATAAGAAAAGTAAATAGGGAAAAGTCTAGAACCAATGGAAACTGAATCTTAGATAATCTAGAAGTTGGAAACCACAGAAAAGGATTTTCAAGTAGCTTTTATAACTATATCCAATTATTTAATAAAAAATATGTTATTAGTGATTGAGCTAGATGGTCAAAAAAACTAGACCTCAAGACTGTATCTACATATATATATATGTACTCATATATGTATATATATAATGTATATGTATTTATCTACATACATATCTATATATATGTCTAATAACATAAAAAAATTAGTGATTGAGCTAGATGGTCAAAAAAAACTAGACCTCAAGACCATATATATATATACACATACATGTATATATATATCTACATATATATATATCTATACACACACACACATATATCTATCCCTCAAAACTATATATGCATACACATATATACACACACACATTTGTGAGAGACCTTAGGATGGTAAGTTGCAAAGAGCCATTTGGGAGTTAAGCAGGTACTTTGGAGGAACACAGAGACTCAATTTATAGCTGAAGATAACTCTTTCTTTATCAAATATCTATTGTGTCTTACCCTATGCTAAATGCTGGAGATACTTAAATGAATAGGTAGGTCGCAAGCCTTTCCTGTCAAGGAAGTCACTATTTCTAGGTAAGTATGTCCTCATATACTGTTTTTGATAACAACGTGTCTACTAAGAAGAAAACAAAGGCAATGACAAGGGAAAGAGAAGTTTTATTTTGTTGGCATTCTTTGATATTAGTCAGCTTCTGCCAAGTAACAAACAAGTCACTAGCTCAGTGATTTTCAACTACAGCAAAACATTTATTCTTGCACTTATTACATGAGGACTGCAATTGGCTATGACTCTGCCAGGCTCAGCTCCACTCGTCATTTCATGTTAGATACCATTTGGAATGAAAAACCATGGTCTGGAATATTCTAATCTTGTGATAGAGTGTAAGAATAAGAGACACAAAGCCAAATTAATTCAAGCTTCCATTCGGATATATTTGGCTAAAGGAAGTCACATGGCCAAGCTTATTGTCAATGAGGCTAAATAGAAGTAAGTAAAAAACAGAGCATGAACAAATAATTATAACTAATACAACTTATCACAACTGCAATGATACGTAATGGTAAGCTGTTGCTATTAAGAAAAGAAGATAAAAGTGGCATTGCTGAGTAACTGCAGACTTGCTCTTAGAGTATTGTAACTTGTAGGCAAACTTTCAGGAAACTGCAGAGCTCCTGGTATAGAGTTTGAGGAACAAGTCAGAAAAAGGGTTTTGGGAGAAATGTTTATTGCTTTTCCCACTTCAAATTCTGGTTGTGAGAGCCACATCCTGAAAATAAGTTTCTTTATACTACTGTATTTTTTTAAGTTTAATAGAAGAAATTAAATGTCACTACTTGAGCACGACAATCTTACCTTAGTGATCAACTCTGAATTAATATAGATCACACCATAATCTAACTGCAATCTAACTATGTAAGAAATGTATCTATCCAGGTAGCCACATAACAAGATCCATAGCCAGGTCTAGTTTTTTATTTTTTGACTTTAGGCATCATTATATATGAAGTAAAACATAATAATATTTATTTTTTTTAATAATTTTATTAAATCATAATTGTGTACATTGATGCAATCATAGGGCAGAATGTGCTTCATATACAATCAGAAACATTTTGATCATACTGTGAGAGATAGCCTTCATGGCATTTTCTTAATCACTATATAAAGACATTGATACTCTACATTTAATAAGCTTCACCAGAATGGAAGAAAAAGTATCCAATGTACTCAGCCCTAATATAGAGCTAATTTATAGCTTTCATATGAAGGCTAAAACCCAATTATAGCACAAGAATCGATAGTTATTCTTACAAGGACCCATGTAGATATAAAACCATGAGCTGATTTCATATTGTAAATGTAAGTTAGTGAAATTTGCCTTATGCAATTGTTTGGCAAGAATTTAAAGTGCCATTGAAGAACCCTTCAGAAAAAAATCTGGGACTCAGAACAGAGATTAGTCAGGCCTTTGGGGTAAGGTTGCCAGATTTAGCAAACTAAAAATACAGGACTCCCAGTTAAATTTGAATTTCAGATAAATGATGTGCAATATTTGGGACATACTTACACAAAAAGAATACTCACTGTTCATCTGAAATTCAAATTTAACTGAGCATCCTGTATTTTTTCTGGCAACCCTATGTTGGGGCCACTTCACGGTCCTAGGCTGTCTCCTGCTGGTACATGCCTTAGTCCACACCCAGAAGATCTGATGTATTCCACCACCTTCTTCTTTCTCCATCCCCGTGGCTCCTTTACAGGTGGGAGACTTCTTAAAGAATCTCATGAACTTGTGAGCCATTCCCCAGGAGAACATAACATATAAAATTTGGCATCTCGTGAGTATGTGAACATGCATATACTCTTGTAACCATCCACAGAGCCCAGGTTAAGAATTGTAGTTCTAACTCAGTGTGAAACTAGGATTCTGTTTTTCAGAATTCTCATCAATTCAATATGTGCTTGAGAGAACTGCATGTCTCCAGCACACACACACACCCCACCCAAGCTATTTTTAAAAAGCAACTTTCAAACAATCTAGAATAGTCAAAATAATTTGGTGGGGGCAGGAGAGAGGTGGACAAATATGGAGGACACACAACCCTATTTTAAGACTTACTATAATTACAGTAGTGTCAAGACTGTGAAATTGGCAAAATGATAGCCACAAAAATTCAATAAAATGGAATAGTGTCCAGAAACAAACACACATGTATGGTCAAATGATTTTCAACAAAGATACAAAAATAATTTAGTGAAGATAGTCTTTTCAACAAATGTCTCTGAAGTAATTAGATATCCATATGCAAAAAAATGAACAAAAACTTCTCACTGGCTGCACCATGCATAAGTACTAACTATGTCAAAATAGGTCTTCTAAGCCTAGGTATGGTGTTTCATGCCTATAATCCCAGCACTTTGGGAGGTCAAGGCAGGAGGATTGCTTGAGGCCAGGACGTTGAGACTATCCTATGCAATAGAGAGACCCCGTCTGCGCAAAAAATTTAAAATTTAGCCAGGCATGATGGCCCATGCCTATAATCCCAGCTGTTCAGGAGGCTGAGGCAGGAGAATTGCTTGAGTCCATGAGTTCAAGGTTATTCCACTACAGTCCAGCCCGGGCAACAGAATCAAATTCCATTTCTAAAAAAGAAAAAAAGAAGGTGGGGAGGTATCAACCTAAATGTTAAACAGTTCATAAGCAAACACACAAATTTTTGTGGGCTTGGTTAGGAAAAGATTTAAGATGCAAAAAAAAGCACAAACCATACAAGAAAAAAAATTGACAAATAAAACTTCATCGCCTGCCCTTTGAAAGACACCATTAAGAAAATGAAAAGAGGCTCGGCGCCTGTGGCTCAACGGGCTAAGGCGTCAGCCACGTACACCTGAGCTGGAGGGTTCGAATCCAGCCCAGACCCGCCAAACAACAATGACGGCTGCAACCAAAAAATGGCCAGGCGTTGTGGCGGGCGCCTGTAGTCCCAGCTACTTGGGAGGCAGAGGCAGGAGACTCGCTTGAGCCCAGGAATTGGAGGTTGCTGTGAGCTAGACTGATGCCATGGCACCCCAGCCCAGGTGACAGAGCAAGACTCTGCCTAAGGAAAAAAAAAAAAAAAGACATGAGGCTTGGTGCCTGTGACTCAACGGGCTAAGGTGCCAGCCATGTACACCTGAGCTGGCGGGTTCAAATCCAGCCCAGGCCCGCCAAACAACAATGACGGCTGCAACCAAAAAATGGCTGGGCGTTGTGGTAGTCCCAGCTACTTGGGAGGCGGAGGCAAGAGACTCGCTTGAGCCCAGGAATTGGAGGTTGCTGTGAGCTGTAATGCCACGGCACTCTATCCAGGGTGACAGCTTGAGGCTCTGTCTCACAGAAAAAAAAAAAATGAAAAG
>CAUYRH010105968.1:0-20772 GCA_963574655.1 Perodicticus potto | reverse complement strand
TTCTTAGCAAAGTATCTCAAGAATGGAAGAAAAAGTATCCAATGTACTCAGCCCTACTATGAAGCTAATTTAAAGGTTTCATATGAAGGCTATAACCCAATTATAGCACAAGAATATGGGAAAAGGGGGAAGGGAGGGGAGGAGAGGGGGGGAGGTTGGGTGGAGGGAGGGTAATTGGTGGGGCCACACCTGTGGTGCATCTTAGAAGGGTACAGGCGAAACTTAGTAAATGCAGAATACAAATGTCTTCATACAATGACTAAGAAAAATGCCATGAAGGCTATGTTAAACAGTTTGATGAAAATATTTCAGATTGTATATGAAACCAGCACATTGTACCCCTTGATTGAAAATCAATGTAATCAAGCTAATGTACACAGCTATGATTTAATAATAAAAAGAAAAATAGCCAGGTGTTGTGGCGGGCGCCTGTAGTCTCAGCTACTCGGGAGCCTGAGGAAAGAGAATCACTTAAGCCCAAGAGTTTGCGGTTGCTGTGAGCTGTGACATCACAACACTCTACCGAGGGTGACATAGTGAGACTCTGTTTCAAAAAAAGAAAAAAAAAGAATTTGAGGTTGCTGTGAGCTGAGATGCCACGGCACTCTACCGAGGGCGACGAAGTGAGACTCTGTCTCAGAAAAAAAAAAAGAAAAAGAAAAAGGGCAATTTGTTGACTATTTTCAAGTACGTGACTGAGTTCATTTACAGGAGGCTTTAGGGAAATTAAACGGAAGCAGGAGAGATTCAGGTAAGCATTTTGGGAGGGAGGCTGGCCAAGCTGGAGCGATCAGGCAGGGTTATTAGGAGACCTGGATGGACCCGGCTTGTCATTAGAAAGTGAGGAGACCTTCTCTCATGTGGGCCTCAGTTTCCTTATCTATACGATACAAAGTTTGAAACAAATGATTCTAAGATTCCTCCAGGTCAAAAGGATCTTTTAATTAAGAATAAATTTTAAAGAAACCTTTCTCAACTGAGGTTAATAAGAGTACTAAGTAGGTTGTTGAAGACGTCTTAAATGTCCTTAAGGCTGGACCAACATTTAACCCACTGGCTTTGTGTGGGTCCTCCTAGCGCACACAAGTTCTGGCCCGCTTTGTCATCACGCTGCAGTCCCTACGCTCTGTCCATGACTTGTGGGATAAAGACAATATTCACCAATCCATAGTCTATTGCAGGAAAGGATGCTTTTGAAAAATGAATTCCAAATCCCTATGGGAGGGGAAGAATGTGCTATAGAAAAGTCATTAATAACTCAACTTGGAACTCAGCTTCCCATTTGGAAATATCAACCACATAGTAATGTGCTTCCTGGCTGAGTAAGGCATGGGCTCCCAGAGGAACACAAAGCTTTCGAATCTGAAATTTTAGAGGCAAGAGGAGGGAAGTTGCCATGGTGCTGGGCTAGTTTATTTGGGATGAATTTAAGCTTCCCGGAACTCGGGCATTTGTTTCCGCCACCATCCTAAGCAAGTTATTGGAAGGTCGCAAGTTCAGAGAAGCAGCGGGCTCAAGGTCACGTGGGCCTCACTCTTTCCATGAGTCTATGGAGCTCCTACTCTGTTCTAGACACTGGTGTACCGGGGCACAAGCCCACATGCTACCTGTACTGAGGGAGTTTCCTCTCCAGTGGGAAGAATGAGCAGCCATGACAATACAAGCTAATGAGGAAGAACTATTTGGTGGTGTGAAATATGACAAAAATAAAGCCAGGGAACAGAACAGAGAGTGAAGGAGGGCTACTTCTGTGTGGCCAATGAGAAAAGAACTCTCTGAGGAAGTGACATTTAAACCAGGAGTAGAATGAGAAGAGAGACCCAGTCCTATGGCAGAGTCAGTTCACAGGCCAAGGGGGAAGAGTCTGGGCTGCCGGGTGGAGACGGGCAACTTCACACAGCGGGGCCTACAGGAGCAGCCATGGGCAGCACCGGCAGCTGGGGGCCGCTGCCGCCTGGTGACACCTTTCTCTGCCAGGGGCCTAGGTGGGAAGACTGGTTCCACCTCTGTCTGTGAACAGAGGGATTGGGAGGGGAATAGAAATCACGTGTACGTGATGCTAACACAGTCTGCAAAGGAGCGGCCAGCACAGGAGTGGTGCCCCCATCTCACTGCCTAAAAGGTCCAAGGTGGCTCAGCGCCTGTAGCTCAGTGGTTATGGCACCGGCTACATACACAGGTACTGGCGGGTTTGAGCCCAGCCAGGGCCGGCTAAATAACAATGACAACTACAACAAAAAAATAGCCGGGTGTTGTGGCGGGCTCCTGTAGTCCCAACTACTTGGGAGGCTGAGGCAAGAGACTCGCTTGAGCCCAAGAGTTTGAGGTTGCTGTAAGCTGTGATGCCACTGCACTCTACTGAGGGCGACATAGTGAGACTCTGTCTCAAATAAATAAACAAACAAATATATAAATAAATAAAATAAATAAAAGGTCCAAGATCCCCTCTATTTCATGCACCAAGATTGTCCACTCTCAGCTCCCAAGGGCCAGCGTGTTGCTGCAACTTAGCCACCTCTAGGTAACAGAAGCAAGGTGAGACAGAGAGAGGGAACAAAAAAAACAGCATCCCACTGTGATACCAGCCATATTTCTTCCACAGGGCAAGTTTCATTTTGTTTAATTTAACAATAAACTCATTATATTAACTCAATTCAATAGAAGCAGCAGGGGGATTTCCCCTAATTTAATCTCAGGCTTTGAGGAGGCTTGCTCCATGCTAAAACAATGCCATACAGAGAGACCAAAGGGCTTGTATCATATTGGAAAAATATCTTGGCGTTTCTGAACACAGCCTGCCTTTAATTTAGGACCTAGTCAGCCTGTTTCTTACTTTAACCAAAGCATCATTCTAGTCAGAGGACTCATCTCGTGGGCCTCCTAGGTCCTTACGTGTGGCTTTTTGACTGAATCCAAATTTTACAGAATACATCCTTTTATTAAAAGGGGTGCAGCGAGAAGGTTGAAGCTTTTCTTACTTCCTTTGGTGCTTAAAAAAGAACAATCTTTAAATCAGAAGGCTGCAGGTTCCCCACACCTGAATGGAGTTGATGTTCCAATTTGAAATCGATTAGAATTCCCCATTCAGGGAATATAAGGAACTTGAGCTTACTGATGTTACAAAACTGATTTTTCATAGGTCACTTGAAAATACAAGGATGTAACTAACATTCTATTGCAATCTACATGTCCATTATGATAGTCTATATAGTATGAGATCTACAAAAAACCCCATTGATAAGAAACAATAGCTATACCTTTTAGAGATCTTGAGGGAAAGAAGAGACTATATAATTTGCTGAGTTAGTGATATGAAATCTGGGAATTCCAGATTCACACACACACACACACACACAATGGCTAGAAACCAAACAATGGCTTTTGTCCCCAGCTGGCAAGAAGAATTAACGAACTCATTAATTAGGATCCCGTTTATGCTTGTATTGAGTACATATGAATGCAGGCCCACTCAAGGAGTCCAGCTGGGAGTTGCAAACTTTTGAAATTCAAAGACAAACTACATTTATCTTTGGCGCCTTCCTATGCTTATTTTGGTCACACTGACCACATGGGCTTGAGTGTCTATATGAGGCCTGTGAATCTTTCTTTAACCAAGCAAGTTTTAAAGTCTTTTTCATGTCCTTTCAACTACAAAATGCAAAACAAGGCCAGGCATAGGGGACGGGGCAGGAAGAAATGATCTTTATACTAGACTGCTTTTAGAAGAAAGAAATGGCTGAAATCTAAGGAAAGGTACAGATGATAGTTCCCTTCATTCCAGCGTGGCTACAAGGCCTGCGCGCGTCCTGGGGGAAGTATGAGGGAAGGGTATGGGACGGGGAGCCAGTGGGGAGACTCTCTCTCTCTTTCTCCCTCCCGATGAGAAATCTTTTCTCATGGCCACGAAAAGACCAAAAAAAAAAAGTTTAAAGAACAGAACAAGACCCCATTGTGGAGGGGACTGAAGACAAGCCACAGGGAGCTTGTGTCACACGGTTCAGACCCCAGAGTGAAGGAGGAGGTTTCAACTTTTTACCAAGTGAGGAAAATCCCTCTCACTCTGTCAATTTGGAAAAAGAACATCTTCTAGGGTTGGGATATTTTCTTGTATTACTTAAATCTTTGTTAGGCTTTTGCATTCTTTATTGAGGGCACGTCTTATCATGGAAAAATATAATGGGGGGCTGGGGAGAAGGAAAAAGAGACAGACTAATAACTGGAGAACAAGTAACACAGCAAGAGGGAAGGAACGTCCTATTACAGGGTTCTTTATGCTTAAAATGGAGTCTTCTTTTTCCATCTAAAAATAAGCCTGTGACCTTTTACATTCTCCAGGCCATACATGTATTTCTGTAACATCCAGGGTCCCAAGGCACACTGGGCAGAGCGAGGCCTGAGGGCTGTTGGGTCCAGGTCCCCGGAGCTAAAAAGTCCACCTGTCAGAGAACCATCAGCCAGACTCAAAGAGAAGGAATCCACAGAGACCGGAAGGGCACTCGGAACCCCGCTTCCACTATCAGTTACCGATTAAACCTCTTACGCATACACACTCACTCCGGGAAAACTGAACTTAATTTGATGATTTTTACAGAAAAGTCAGATGGATACAGACCCGGGACTGGGAGTGAGTAACACTAACTAACGTCAGAAGAACAAACACCTGCACACATTCTCACTGTTAAAGACTTTTTCTTTTTTTCAAGTCTAAAGAAATAAAGAATGTCAAAACTCAGAATCAAAGAAGTGCAATCTAAAATGTGCTACGTTTTTAAAAACTTATCAAATTAGCAAAGGTGAAAAAGAAAAGATAATACGAATGTCGATGAAGGTTGACGCCAACAGGCACTCACCGTCTATTCAGAGTTGGCATGTAAATTAGTAGAGTCTTTCTGCAGTAAAATTAGGCAACATGTTGCAAATGCCTTAAATGTACAGATTCCAGGGCAGCCTTTTTTACAGCTTATTGTACCAGGTATACACGGTAGGATGTTCATCGGAGCACTGTTCAGAACAGCAAATTGGAGGAAACAACCTGAGTGTTCCAACAAATAGGACAAATGGCTAAATAAATCGTGTTACATTCATACAATGAATATGATTAAAAATCATACTTAGAATGACAAAGCTAATGCCTTTAAATAAAAACTTAAGGGCGGCGCCTGTGGCTCAGTGGGTAGGATGCCGGCCCCATAAGCCGAGGGTGGCAGGTTCAAACCCAGCCCCGGCCAAACTGCAACAACAACAACAACAAAAGAATTCTTTACAAAATAAATAAATAAAAAATTAAAATCTAAAAGATTTCTCTCTCTCTCTCTCTCTAACATGGCCTCACCCAAACTCCTCCCCCTCCTCCTTTTCTTCTCCTCCTAAGACAAAGGGCATAAAGGACCCAGTGGACCCTATCCCCTAAATTCTTGCCAAAGGATCCTAACCGACTGAAGCCCTCCAGGCAAGCTGTGGAATTAGCCCACCCTCTATGGGCCCATAAGAAGGGGTCTCTAACTGCCCCCAGGTGCAGGTGCCATCTTCGCCCCTCCAGGCAGGCTGCTGTCCGTTTCAAAAAACTTGACCCCTGAACTTCTCCACTCCTGGTCTCATCTCTGGGCGCCTCTGGGTCACCTTTCCTAGACACACACACACACACAGTAGAATCTCTATAGTCGACCATCTCCCTACATTGGCCGCCTCCTTAAGGTGACCTAATTTTCACAGACCAGACACGCACCTCACGTTCTCAACGCCTGGTTCCTTTGTTGACCACCCCACATGTTGACCAGTTTGTTACAGACCCTTGGGTGGTCACCTTACAGAGGTTCTTGTGTGTGTAAGTGTACAAAATCCATATCTAGGCAATGCTTACTGTGTTCTACGCATCAAGCCAGGTGTAGTTGCCTTATCTCACTTAACGTTCCCAGTGACACCAAGATGTACTGTACTATCGTTACAGCTTCACAGATGAAGAAATCGGAAAATGAGAGCATGGAAACTTAAACACAGGTGTAGTCTGATCCAAACCATACCAATACGAAGAGCGTCTGTTTGTGTACACGTGTCCTTTCTCATAAACACATATACTCTAAAATATTCACAGCCCTTTCTTGTGGTAGCCTGAGACATGACTTTTGTGTATAGTTTTGTGCTGTGTTTTTCATGATTTCTACAATGACCACGTATTTTTATTTTCTATTTTTTTTGGCAACTAAGAAAAAAATGCCATTAGCTCCTCTTTTGAGATTTTATTCTGACAATGATTATCTTCTGACTCATTGGGACTCAAACTGCCAAGAAGAGGGAAGAAGTAGCTAAAGGACGCTTTTTCCCTGATGGACTCTGGAGCCAGGCACAGCTCCTTATCGGCCAGGTGCTCTGGGAAAGGTCACTGGACTCTGTGAGAAATAAAGGTGATCAGCCCTGTAAAGCCCCCCTGACACACAGGATACATGTGAAAGACATGTTGGCCGCCCCCTCCCTTGCCAGTCTTCTGAAACACAAGCATTTCAGGAGTGGCACTCGCCAAACTCTAAAATTTACGATTTTCATTGTCTTAGAGAAGACCATTAACTTACAAGTTAAAGGAAATATATTCTGCCTGAAGAATGCCTTATCAGTGCAAATGATTTGCCTCCTCTTCCAAATTTTAGCCCTCTTTAAATTGGCAGCCCTTGGGTTTTAGAGTTTTTTCCTTTCTCTGTTAAAGTGGTCTTCAAACTAAAAGATGTATACCCTTAAAGTGCCACAAAAGTCTTTTCTAGATAGGTTTGAAAGGAATCGATTTCCAGAATCTCAGTTTCCCTGGTTCTTTCTTAAATGTGTCTGAAAATGCAGCTGTCAAAGGTTCACGCCAGTATACCCAGTTGCCTCCTTACAGTCGTCTTCCTGCTTCACAGCAGAAAGACACAAATCTCAGCCATGGCAAAGCGGCTCTAGGGCACTACCCAGGGCCATGAGCACCACTGGAGTGCTCCAGAAAGGGCCAACTTGATACAAGGGTTAAAGGTAAGCCTCCCATAGTCCAGACATTGTAAATCCAAGGTACCTAGGCTTTGGGTCTTATGTGAAGTGTTATGAATAAGGTATTTTGACCTGCTTGGGAATTCAAATCTACCCTTCAGTTACCACCTGAGACCCCCACTAGAGCAAAGAGGAGTTAGTGACAATTGCTGAAATGTGCGTATGCAGCCTTTTTACACCACAAGCTCCTGGTTCCAGTCTCCTCACCTGACAAATGTGTAATGAACAACACCACCATCCACCAAAACATCAAAACATTAGAAAACCCAGCTCTCCTATAGGTATATTTTAATTCTATGTTAAAATGTGAACTCAGAAGTGATATGGGTGTCACAGGGAAGCACATTAACATTGAAAATGTCGTTGCAGAAAAATGAAGTCAGACTTTTACTGCCACACAATAAATCTGATTTGGCTGGTTGATTAAATAATGAGGACAATTAGGGTGTATTTCCTCTGCCCAAAATGAGCTCAACCTCCAGACCTAAAGTTTGATGAATATAGATTGAAGGATTTGATTTTAATAAGTATTTTTACCATAATTACATACAAATTATTGTCTGGTAGGAAAAGGTATATTGAAATTACTAATATTCCCGAAATACCACCAGGTTCTAAGTAAAGCAATGTAAGCAGCATCTCAGTCAGTGGAAGAGTAGCTATAATTTTTAGTCTTTTAAGGTCTTGGTAAAGTCTTCATGGTACACTTTTTGGCCTACATTGATCAAGTACATGACTCTAATGAATGTTCAACAAATGCTTTGGGAGACAAGCATCCACTAATTCCTTCCACAAAAATCAAAGAAAGGCTTAATCATTTTGCCAACTGACAGATCGGTAAATGCTGCTGCTGGGGGCTGGTTGTTTCGGTGTGTAATTCAGAAGGTCAAAGACAGAAATGACATCACTCTAACAAAACCCTTTTTGTTCCCACCCCTTAACAGGTAGACAATGTTTCTAACATTTATATCATATCAACTATCTCATTTATTAGAAATGCATTTCTAATAAATTTTTATTTTTAAGATTAAATACACTTGTATTGCTTGGATCAACTTTGCACTAAAAATTACTGTAATGATAAATCAATCTAGAAGTTTTTTTCATTACTTAGAACTCTATGGTTGCACCATTTCTAAAATGTAAGTTTTTATACATATTTATTATAAAGAATTATGATAGCATGATCAATAAAAAACTTTTTATGCATAAAAAATATAATATCAGGATAAAATTCCACAGAAATAAAAGGGAGAAATAAAAGTTTAGAGAAAAAAGGATGTATGTTTAGAGTATTAAACAACTTGTTCATGTTTTTTTAAAAACAATTAATGATAGTAAATATTTCCTCAAAAATGGTATTTAGATTTTACTTAATACATTTGAAAAGTGATAGAATTTTATTTTTAAATGTAAATATTTATAATATGGCTGAAAGTATCTTTTGCTATTAAGCTATTCAAACTTACGATGAAAAAATTTAAATGTTAAATAAAACATTTTAAATAAACATATGCAAGATGGTACAAAGAATTTCAAATTCTTTTCTTCTTTCTCTGTGTGTGGGGGTTAGGAGGTAAATAAGCAGAAAAATGAAATTCACTGTCTACTGTATCTCATGACTATTTTTTTTGTCCATGAGACTCAAGAGAATGACATTTATTTTGGGGGGTTAAAGGAGCTAAGAAAATATTTGATTTACTCCTCTCAAGAGATGGTCTACACTTCAGCTATACCTACGGACCAGGTATTGACTGTGTCTCCAACAGAACAGGGGACCTGAAAGGCGTGTACAAGAATGAGCAAGGTCAGCCCCAAGGAAACGGCCGTGTCTGACAGCTGGTTGTTCCCTGATGGGTGGAATTAATTTCACTCACATAAGGAAAGGAGACTAAATTCCCCACCTTTGTTTTACAGTTACACTCAGGTAATGTATGCTACTATTTGCAAGAACAGAAGAAATCCTATGGAGAAAATTAGCACGCAGATGGAATCCTTCTTGGTCCGCATCTGACTTAGCACCTTTTAATGCTTTCTACTTGATTTCATTAGGCCAAAATTCCACATTTCCATTTGGAAAGTTGCCTACATACACTCACGCTCCAACAAGGGAAATAACTTGGGAATAAATGACGTAGAAAAGTTTTGAGACTATGCATACTGTCATTCTTCCTCTTAGCTAACTCTGACCAGGGGCGTCTCCAGGAGAAGAAAGTTACCCATTCATTGCAGAAAGACAAGGGGCCCAGAAGGAACCAGGTCCTGCCAGCTCTGTGCAACCCCTTATTCTCTCAGAGTCTTGATTTCCTTACATTTGGAGTTCAAATCAGTCACCTTGCCCACTACTTCACAAGGTTGCTGTGAGAAGTAAATTAGAATTTAACTCTGAAAGAATGTTATACCCCATTTGGTGATTCATCCCTTTGAGGATTAAAGATTTTCACTGCCAACATTTTTGGAAGAAGAATATTAACATCGTGTTCTCCATCAATCATTTGAGTGGAAGGATGTGTATGGAGAATGGCCACTGATTTCATTAACATAAAGCAAAAATTTATACATTTCAATAAAAGCTTAGGGTTTGGAGCCCTGGTTTCACTGCAATGAAAGGAACAGCCACAACTCTGGGACAGTCTTATTCTTTTTTTTTTTTTGTCCGGGGCTGGGTTTGAACCTGCCACCTCTAGCATATGGGGCTGGCGCCCTACTCACTGAGCCACAGGCACCACCCCGACAGTCTTATTCTTAAACAACTGTGCTTGGCTTTGTGCAGACAGATACACCAAGATGAATCGTGTCTGTACCTTGATTCATCCTTATGACAGAGAATGGGACAAATGGCAAATTAATGGACTATTTACACCTATAAGGTCAAGACTAACCACTAATTTTAAGTTGGATGGACGGTCTTAATCAAGCTGTTAACAGCAATGATTTATCTTGACTATGTTTGGACCTCTCAGATCTTGAACTCTATAATTCAGGGAACCAAGGTCACTTAACACTTTCTTAAAAACGGATTTCTCTATGTAATGCCAAAGCTCTCTCCTGAGGTAAAACATTATTAGCCCTGAACTATTAACCTGAGCAATTGACACTTAAAAAGGGATCCTAATTCATTAAATTGCTAATTGATGTTCATTACCTTGGACGTGCGTGTCAACACTATCAATCTAGTGTTTATCTGTAGGAAATAAAGACTAAAACAGGGCATGTAAACCACATAGATCTGGCTACAGCTCGGAAGAAAACAAAAATTTGAGTCTTAAAATTCTCTGAACATGAAAATGAAAAACACAACTAATAAACCGTTATGTTGCCTTTTAGTCTCTGCCCCCAACTGTCCTGCTTCATTTTTAACATATGTTTAACTGCTATTTTTTATTAAACTCATATTTAGGCAGAGAGGAACAAGCTTACCACATATGCTTTGGGTTATATACTAACTATTCCCTGTCAGATGGCGAGTTAAAAAGAAAGACACTGGAAGAGAAGAACTAAATGTAAATCTAGCTCACAAAAATCCCTAGCTTTGGGGAGGGAAAACTTCTATTTGAGAGAATTTGGGATACTTTTCCAGAGAGAATTTTTTCAGGGCACATTGGAATCTGAATCTAACCTTATCAGAGAGGTTCTATTTCAAGTACAGTCATGTTGAGTCCCATTTAAAAAGTCCCTGAAGTGTCCAAATTACCCCTTTAGGCACCCAGCTCTAACATGGGCCTCATTCTCGGCTTATATGTTTCTAGTGAAAATTAGGGACCTTGCTGATAGTAGGAATTAGTTGCAAGGGAATACTGTGTAACGCATAGTAGGCAGTGAGAACACCCCTGGACTACAGAGCTTGGAGGTGAGGACTGCTGGCTGGGACCATCCTCATGAATTCACCCCCTGGGGCTCTTCCTTAATATTTCCACTTACATCACGGACTCTGGTTCCTTGGTTCTGATCTGCGGTGATTCTAAGACACTTAGATCCCATGCATCTGTGTTGATTGAGCCAAACGCATTCCTCTCACCTCCTGCCACCTAAACACCATGTAAAGTTTATATAATTATTGCTACACAATATAAAAAGCATCTGATGACTGTCAGAGGTCAAAGGTCATGTGGGCCAGGGCAGAGCCGGGAACTGAACCCACGGCTTGTGATTCCAACTCCAGCGGTCCTCCTGGCCGCCTCCTTTGCTTCTGGCTTCTTGTCTTTTCCCTCTCATCTCCATTTTGTGTTTCTTTCTTTCTCCTCCCACCATCTGTATCTTTCACATTCTCTTGTTTTATAAATATCCATTATCTCATTACTCAATCTGTTTCTCTCCCACAGAGCGGGTATTAAAGTTCCTTGATTCTTAGAGAAGATAGAATATTGGCAAAAAATTGTAATAATGATATTCGAAAACTCATGGTGTTAAAACCAATAAAATGACCACAAAAGCTTTGTATGTGTCGTTTGATTTTAAATGTATAAGTCTTACCTACTTAAAAGTGTGTGTTGTGAAGTACAAATGTAATCTAAAGAGGAAACACAAGTAGCATTTCCTTTTATTTCCCCAAGGGAGTTACAGAAAAAATACTCTCGTTCATTGTAAGTATATCTGCAAAAGCTTTCTTACACAATAAAAACACAACAAAACAAGAACGTTTTTTTTAAAAAAACAGTATTAGCTACTTGACACTTAGAAAGCCGACTTCCTCTAGCTGTTGCTGGTACCTGGCATTTGCTAAGGTCACTTGAGCTATTCTGATTTATGAGGGTTTAACCCTAAGCCAGGTCGGTTTAAGGAAGCTTGCCGCAAGTGCCCACTTAAGGATTCTGTTAGCAAACAAGTGGAAACATTCTTTCGCTGGAGTTTATGCCACCATGCCTTACGAGGAGTGATGCATTAATTTTTAGAGAGCACACCCTCTGTTTTCTCCACAACTTCCCTCAATTTATATCTCTATCAAAGAAACAAAGAGCTGGGAGATCGCCGGGTCCAGGCAATTGCATGGAATGAGTAGACGCACAGTCCACCTCCCCGTGGTGGACACTCCCAGAGCTGCCCAGGAAGGGGTGGCCCTCACTAACAGATTAGAGAAAACGTGACTTTAACGTGCCACCCGTACTTACCCAGAGCCTTTGTGCCTCAGTTTCCTACCGTTAAAACATGGAAACAATAATACAACCTACCTCACAGGATCGTTTGGAGGATTAAATCCATTAATTCACATCTAGCTAGAAGCTGATATTAAGTATGCATAAACCATAATGCTTTCTCTATTTGTTACTATAGCTCACCCAGGTACACTAACCTTTCCTGACAACTTTCCTTCCCAGCCCAAGACCTATAAACACTAACTTGTTCCTCCTGCCTCATTCCCTCTCGATCCTACCCTCTGCTAGCTAAAAGTCAGTTCTAACAAGAAAAACTACTAATGTATTTTTTTCTCCCAGGTACAGGAATACTGTAATTCAAATGCAATTTGTGTCTCAGTATAACTCTTAAGCAATTGCACTAATAATGGAAATTTCAGACTGGCAGAGAAATGCTTTTTGGCCAGATACCTCTTTCTCTAATGCCTGGCAAACATTTTCACCTCACCAGGTTGGCACCTAACTTTTTTTTTTTTCAGTTTTTGGCCGGGGCTGGTTTTGAACCTGCCACCTCCGGCATATGGGGCCGGCGCCCTACTCCTTTGAGCCACAGGTGCTGCCCTGTCACCTAACTTCTTGATTTGTCTGATCCCAAATTCTAATCACCATCACAGGCAGTGGGATGACCGACTTCTCAGAAATCTTTCTGAGGACCACACTGTAAGCCAGAGAGACTGAATGCTAGTTTCAGAGCTATTGTTTACTCGCTCGGTTGCATTGGACAAGTCACTTTACTTTTCTGTGCCTCAATTTTCTCATCTGTGTCATGGGAGCAATAATATGTATTCCCATTACTGATACTCTGCAAACCAAGCAGGCTTGCCCCCCTTTTGTATAAATAGAGCTTTACTGGATCACACTCATGTCATTTATTTATGAACCATCTATGCTACTTTCGATGCTACAACAGCGTTGGTTCCTTGTGACAGTGACCATATGGTGGCAAAGCCCAATGTGTTCAACTATCTTCCCCTTTACAAAAAAGTTTGCTGACTCCTGCTCTGGAAGACTGTGGTGAGAAACCAATAAGATAAGTGATCTGAAAGTGCTTTGTAAACTGCAAATATTTATGTAGAATATAAATCTTTATTACTGCCTTTTAGACATTTATAGGCAATTAGTATGTCACTTACCCCACAGCGGCATGATTCCTAGCTAAGCAATCCTTGAGCCTCTTTGGTCAAGTTCAAATATCTCTAGCTGCCTTTGCTGCTGGGGGCAGTGGTTGGGGGGTGGGTGGGTATATTTTTGGACTTGCTCCAGTTTATCCTGCTCATTTTCCTTTTAAATTTTAATTAATGTATAGTATACTGGAGAGGATATTATCTGGTTCTCAAGTGAAATCTAAGTTAATACAGCTAAGAACCGGGTTGACTCTTTAAATAGCTGCTCTATAATGAAGAGCTCTTTCTTGGTCAAGTGGAAAGAGCACGGGTCCAAAACCGGTTAAATCATTGACTAACTGTGTACACTTGAGCGAATTATTTCACCTGTCTCAACCTCAGCTTCCACATCTGTAAAATGAGAGAACAAATTATACAGAGCTCAGAGAGTTCCTGCAGAGATTCCAACGGTGTATTTGTAAGTAACCTGACACGTGAGGTGCCCGCCACATAGTAGGCGCTCAGACAAGTCTGTGGATGTAGCTTCCTCCCATCATTGGCCAAGATACTTCTCTATCACAATAGTGCCCAATTCTATATTTGTGAATTCACTTCTTGGACATAAGTATCCTACCTTACATTCGTCCCCATTGAACTTCAACTTGCTTTTGATTTATTGAGGTCACTTTGACTTCTATTCCTGTCTTCTGAGGAGTTAGAATTTATGCCTTTCCGAATTTGTATTCTGTGGACCTCATTTCCAAAGGATGAAAGAACATGAGAAAACACAGGTTAACTGGGGTCACAGGGCTAGTAGCTGTCTAAGGCAAAATTAAGTGTAGTTCTTGGCACAATTATTCAACCCCCAGTAAGACAAAATGTTTTGGCTGCAACTATCTAAGCCTTAAGAAACAAAATACATCTACCCATCAATTTTTCACTTCACACTGATAACACAGACCAGGCCAAAGGGGGTAGAAAGACAAAGAGGTGGTTGAAATTAACAGCATGGTTAGGGAAAAAGGAATGGGAAACAAGTGACTTTTCTCACCAAAGCTCTTAACTGATTTTTAAATGTTTCTGCCTTACCCAGGTTTGTTTTGAGAGTGTTTTTAATCTGAGACATTTTATCTGCTAAAACCTTATTTTTTTCTGCTCCATATTCTGCATTTTCCTCCAGCATCTTTGATTTTCAGCATTTACAGCAGCACCGGATTTCCCCCCTAGCCTGAAGCTCGTTAAACTACCGCAAAATAATATATAAGCACCTCATTAATTACCATCATCAAGAGAATTAGCGTGCCTATCGATAAATATTAAAGTTGCATGCTCTACCTCTAAAGAACGAACTTGCCACGCACAGGTTCTGGATGCCTTCCTGCCCGAGACAGATCTCAATCACAGGGGACAAGGAAAGCCCTGGCGGCAGATTCTATTTTAATCCAAGGATTTGGGGAGGGACTTTCCTGCCAACTCAGGATTAGTTTTTTTTCCTTAGAGTCTTGTGACTTTGAAAACCAGCTAAAAATGCATATCAAAATGTAAAATGCCTAAATCAGCACCGTGAGAATCATTTAAAATGTACTGACAAAGCTGCCCTTACAAGTTGAGACATTAATTCAAACATTTTGAAGTGAAAAAAAATAGTTACATTGAAATGCACTGGACATTGTTTGGAAGAAGCATTTTGTTCAACTGCGATTTGTAATTTTCCAATAACACAATGATTATACTGGTTCGTGTTTATTAAAGTTGCCATGTAGGGGACACTGGATTGAGAATTGGAGCTGCCCCTCTGTTGCCCACCACAACTCTGCAAAGTCTATTCCAGGGTGTCCCAAAAGTTGCCCCTGAAGTCACAGTATATAGGAAAAATGGGAAATTGTAGCTAAGTGTACTTTTATTTACAAAATATTCATTACAAAATTTTACAAAGAGATAGCCAACACATAGAGAATACTTTGTATAAATTTTATAAGACTTTGTAATGAGTATTTTGTAAATCAAGGTACAAGTAGCTACAATTTCCCATTTTCCCTATGTATGGAGACTTCAGGGATCGCCTTTGGGAGACTCTGTATTTTAACTCCTTGGAAAAGTGAGGCTTAAAGAGGCCAAGTAACTGACTAAGATCACAAACATGGTTTTTAAAAATCAGCTGTATTCATGGGAAAAGAAGACTGAACCATTCTAAGAACATGCTCCAAATGATACAAAATCATTATGTGCCTGTAAAGAGCTCCCTGCAACCTGTGGTGGCCTTGGGTAAAGTAGTATGTCCAGGACAAGGAAGCTAATGACCCTGCCTCACATTTTGGTCCTCAGGATTCACATGAGGGATGTGTTTTCATCATAACAAACACAGATTGCATGGACTAAGGATAAACCAGAGAAAAAGGAGTCATGGCACTAGAAAAAGACTGCAGGAACTGTTAGAGCAGTGGTAGCCTGGAAACAGAAGCGTGCCAGGCTTTGTGAGAGGCTGCAGAGGGTACAGTAAACAAGAGCAACCACCTGGGCGCTAATCTTATCTTTTTTTCTAATTAGAACCCCAGTGTGCAGTGAGTTATTAACCTCTCTAGGACTCGGTCTTCCCATTCTAAGATGGTGCTAATCATGGCATTTAACCTTACTCACTTCTTGAGAAAATTTGGATCAGGTAATATAAGTAAAGCACCAACCACTGCACCTGGCATTCAAGAAGCCCTTGGCAAGTGCCAGCCACCAGGATTATCATTGCTGTTATTGTTATTTATGTGGTCCTTAAAATAGAATGGCGCTTTCCAAAATCCCTGAAATCACTGCAGAAAACTGATATCCTGGGGTAAACAGTTGGCATGCCAACAAAGACGTTCATGGTTCTAAGGTGGGGAAATGCCAACTTAGAACAAGTCAAGTAAAATTTTTGCTGTATGCATTGTGGCTCTCTAAGAAGAGGTCAAGGGACGTAACAATTCCCAGATCTGTTTGGTGAGGGCCACTTGTAAAGAAGATTCCTTGGAGGAAAAATGTTCTACCAGTCTGGGGTACCATGACCACAGAAAAGTCTACTCATCATAAGCTATGCCCAGCACCAGCTGAGGTCGGTGAAGCACACCCCAGGGAGCCTTCAGAGGCTGTGGGACCCGGGAGGGCTAAAGAAGAGGTGAGTGTGGCAAACTGGGAGGCATGAGGTGAGGCGGGTTGAAACACAGGCATGAGACTGGTGGATACTGGGTATAATGCAGGAAGCGGCTCATTCTGAAAAAACTAGTGGAGCAGCCAGTCCCCTGGTAAAAGCTTACTTTGAAAGTAAAATGGCCCAGATAAACCTGAGATTCATTCAATGAGACCTAGAAATAAAGGTGCCCCATATAGACTCAGCCTAATACGTATGAATGAATAAAGAAATGAATCAATCCTTTTAATCCAAAGTTATTCCCGTTCCTATAATACATATCAAAAAACCAGACCATTATTATTGTTAAAATTATAAATAAGACTCAAAAAGCGTATCAATTGACCCTTTCTTTTCCCAGTTGAGTATTATCACATACATCAGACTCTTTTGATTCCTGCTTCCTTATTTGTCAGCTTAACCTCAAGGGCTCCATTGGAATAAACGTGTTACACAAACACAAGTTCCAAACGTTAAGAGATTCGAAAGAATCCAGGACAGGCTTTGTGGAGACATGGGTTTTCACATGCTTATTCAAAATATTTGCTGTCAATGGTACTTGGTTAAAGTGATTGTTACATACAGCATGGCTAACTTTTTATGTAAATGAAATGCAAATGTATGCAATGTTATCTTTAATGCAGATGTAGCAGAAAGTATTAAGATATGCTGAGAGCCTAATTAGGTCCTACATCAAAAATTATATATAAACTTGACTCCAATGTCTCAAGAACACAAATTGAGTCTAGAAATCCCAGTTTGCAAGCTTAAAAAAAAGATGTACATATATATTTTAAACCACAGTTCCTCTTCTCCTCACTTCTCTGAGACTGAATACTTGAAAGGATGATCTTGGAGAGATACTTCAGCTTGGGGGAGGGGGTGTGGAGTGGGTGGGAAACGAACAAGTTTCTTTCTAACAAAAGCCAGGAAGCAAAAAAAAGAAAATCAGCCACAAGCCCCCCCCCCCACCAAAAAAGGCAAAATAAAGCTGTCTGGTGCTTTCCATCTTTGTATTAAAAATGATGACTTGCCAGAAAGCATATTTTTGCATTTATTTCCATTTCTAACCTTCCTGGAGACAACACATGTGCATGCCTTCCTAATTGCGCCTGCAGTAAAACCTTGTGAATTCCAGTTCCACGCATTCTCCACGTGGACCCTTCTGACAGGGGTGAAGTGGAAGCTTACCTTTATCTAAGGAGTAAAAATGTTGACAAAGCAAATAAATGTCATTAAAAGCACGGCGGCGTGCTTACTCCACGTACAAAATGGAATGAGCCCTTTTTAAGCACACAGAAGCATTGTTTATACAGAAAGTTGGTGAAACCACTCAACTGCCTTTACTATTCAATAGCCCTCCCAAAGAGCTCTCCTATGGAATACTTGGTTAGCCCCTTTTATTTTTCTATGGATGGTAGAAAAGTGATCAAATTGAATGTCTTCATACTTGCCCACAATCCAGGCTCTTCACTAATTCAGAGGGACGCTCCATTCTAATTCCAGCAAAGTGTAGCGGGCTTAGGTTCACACAAACCTGGGACCTCTGGGCTCTAACTGTAGCTTGGGCAGCTCAGAGGCCAAGAAGAGCCTCAATGGCTCATTTCCTCCTTCTTTTATGAGCTTTTCTTCCCCCATGAACATCCCAGAATTGCTTTGGAAAGCAAAAGAGGGAAAAAGAATAGAGAAATAATCTGAAAAATATGGAAAGTACTTCATCAAGGTAAGGGGTCACTGTGTCTCTAAATTGCGTGTGTGAATGTGGATGTGTGCGTAGAGTAGTAAGCTCGTGTACCACGTGTATTTGCATTCATGAATATTTACAAATATATATACATTTGCATGCCCATATTCACTATACTGAGCTCGTATCATACATGTGTATGTGTGTGGGTACCCATAGGCAAGTACAGATATATCTCATACATATTCTCATATATATACACACACATATACATATATAGGCAAATATAAACACATACACTCTCATAAATTGTGAGGGTGTGTCTACATGTGCCAATACACACGTTAAATGTGCATGTGTCTGAGCTGATTCACCCGCACACCTTGCAACACGGTACCCGAAATGGCCCAAGACAAAATCTCGACCTATGTATTCAGGCTGAAGAACTTAAAGCAGACAGAGCTTACCCAGCTCTATTCCCCTCTGAGTTTCCTTCCATCTTATCTAATACACCCTCTGAAAAGAAAGATCTTTTTTAGTTCTGCTAAGATCCCCAAATGCTCTTAACATCTCCAAAGCTCTCTAATACAAAAGGACCCAGTTGCTGCAAGGCACAAGAATTGCACCGGCTTCACAGCCCCGCAGAACATGCCCGGCGGAATACATTACACACCGCTGCACGCAGCTCTTCTGAAATTGATATTGCCGGCATCGCTCGGCCCAAATTTCTAACACTGTCATGATAACCCCATTTGCTTCTCACATTTTAGAGTAACGGAATTTTCCCCATGTCTGTCCTTCATCATGCCCTTTCTTGAAAAGAAAAGCATAAATAAAAGTGTTCTCCTGGGTTCTTCCTCCATTTTGTGTGGTAATTCCTGGTAGTGTCTGTGGGTCAACTATCAAGTGTATATATAGTAAACCCTACTGTCTACTAACTTACAATCTGAATGATTTTAACCACACTTACGCCCCAAGTACTGGACAATGGAAGATTCTGCCTTAGTGCTGAACAGTCTGGCTCAGATTGTAATCGCTATTGGGAACTCAGAAGAGGCAGGTTGTTCTGGGCTGAAATGGTCCTGGAGGAGGTGGAAAGTGAGCAGCCCTCCTGTCCCTACACCCCAACCTGTTCTAGCACTCCTTAGAAGAGTACACCATTCGGCTTCAAGCCCCTTCAAATGCCCCGTGTACCTTCATGCCCCTTGCTTCTCCCTAAATCCGAATGGATCTTACGGGTCTGAAACGCCTCACATGGGTGTTCCCGTTTCTCCTTTGGGATCTTGGATCAGCATCTGAGCAGCACCTCCAATAGCTTCTCACAGCTGTCACTTACATTCCGTCCCCTCTCCCACCACTCAGGTTCAGGTCTTCCCACCTGAAGGCTGGGAGGAAAGTGCCCTCTTTGTCTCAGAAGTAGCATTGACCGTGACATTGACAGTGGCAAGCACGCAGGGCCCGGATTCTAATTCCGAGTTGCCGCTTCTTCACCAGACCACTTTGGACAGTGACTCAGTCCCCTCTCTAAAATGTGAATGAGGCTCTCTTCTATCGCTTATTGAAAATAAAAATGCCCGAATATTGTTACAAGGGCCAATCTCCCCTCCCCCTTCCCAAACCAGGTGCTCCCCAAAGCTTCACCCTTGGAGATTCTGATTTAGAATCTTGACAGCAGGCCCTGCACATCTCTATTCTGAAAAGTTTCCCAGGAGATCTTAGTGCACAGTTAGATTTTGGAGACTCTGCTTTAATCCATCACAGAACTTGAAGCCAGAATTCCCTCCCGAAAGCGTAAGTCAAATCACATTATCCCCAAGCTCAGAAACCTTCAAGGACTCCCTGTATCTTATGAGGATATTTTAGGCCCCTCACTTCTTTTCTTCTCTTCCCAAATGATAACTGATCCTTGTACCAAATTAGGTGACTGCTTGTTGCCTATCCGTCATAATGAATTTAGTTGTAAGAATCAGAAACTCAGCTGTGGCCTAAGTGGCTAGGCTTTTATTTTTTTCACATTGCATGAAGTCTGGAGGCGGACAGCTTTGAACTTTGCTTCAATGGCTGCACAAGTGCAGGGCTCCCTGCCACAGCCGGGAATTCCCTCGGTCTTCCCCTCACAGTGCGCAGAGGACAACAGCACCAGCTGCCGCACCATGTTCCAATGTTGGAAGTGGGAGAAGCTGCAGAGTGAGGTTCTCCTCACTGGTCATCTCACCTCCTCCTCACTGGCCCTCGCTCCTCCTTCTCACCGGCCCTCACTCCTCCTCCTCCCCGGCCCTCATTCCTCCTGCTCAGTGGCCCTCACTCCTCTTCCTCACTGGTCATCTCACCTCCTCCTCACCGGCCCTCACTCCTCCTCCCCACCGGCCCTCGCTCCTCCTCCCGACCGGCCCTCGCTCCTCCTCCTGACCGGCCCTCGCTCCTCCTCCTCACCGGCCCTCACTCCTCCTCCTCACCGGCCCTTGCTCCTCCTCCTCACCGGCCCTCACTCCTCCTCCTCACCGGCCCTCACTCCTCTTCCTCACTGGTCATCTCACCTCCTCCTCACTGGCCCTCGCTCCTCCTTCTCACCGGCCCTCACTCCTCCTCCTCACCGGCCCTCACTCCTCGTCCACTCGGGCCCGCTCTCGTCTTCCTCACGGGGCAGCTCTCCTCGTCCTCACCGGCCGGCGCTCCTCGGCCGCG
>CAUYRH010105964.1:0-23687 GCA_963574655.1 Perodicticus potto | reverse complement strand
TTTTACTTTTAGGTCTTAAAAAATCTACATAAAAATAAGAGAGACAGAGCTATAGGAGAACTATTTCCTCATGTACTCAACAAGTTAACCTTAAATGGGCCTATGACTTTGTTTCTCCACGGTGCTAAGATCTTTAGGCATTTGACAAAATGTCAAGACATTTTGTCAACCTCTGGACCGTGCCTCCAAGGCAAGAACCTCGGAGACAATGGCTGTAAAAGCTTCAAAGTATCTGTTCCCGGATGACCAGAAAACAGTCTTTGTGTCTGCCTCAGGGCTGCCCAAATCTATTGCTTTCTCTGTGAAGGTAAAAGCCAATGTAACCCATCAGTGGCTTACTCGAATGAGACATACATGAGACATACATGTCGGGATTTCTAACCCCACACCGAGAATCTCTGATATGACTCTTTGTAATTCAAGAAACCCAGTGAATAAAGATGTACACCAATATAAACAAAGGCTATAAATATAAATATTTACACAGTATATACACACTAATATAAACAAAATTAAGGTACAAGTTAGTAGGTAGCAGTTTCTGAGCAATAGTCCATTGTGCCCAATTGTGTTATTTTCCTAGAAATTCCATCAAAATGATACAGAGTTCTGCTCAGGGCTGGACAGGGACCAACCCCTTCCCATTTTCTTTTTCTTTCTTTTTTTTTTTTTTTTTAGGCAGAGTTTTACTTTGTTGCCCTGGGTAGAGTGCTGTGACATCATAGCTCACAGCAACCTCAAACTCCTGGGCTCAGGGATTCCCTTGCCTCAGCCTTCTGCATAGCTGCGACTACAGGTGCCCGCCACAACGCCCAACTATTTTTTAGAGATGAGGTCTTGCTCTTGCTTAGGCTGGTCTTGAATTTGTGAGCTCAAGCAGTCCATCCACCTTAGCCTCCCAGAGTGTTAGGTGTGATTACAGGTGTGAGCCATTGCACCTGCTCTCCTCACCCCCTATTTTCTAAGTCTACATGAGCTTAGAAATCAATCTCATCAAAGACTCCATCTCTAGGCACAAACAGGCTCTTTACAGCCTACATTCTCTGAACAAACATACTCCTACAATGCAACCTGACCAGTATCTCATCTGGACTGTCTCTCCCAGAGCAGAAACACACCTACTATCTCTCCCAGAGGGACATGCCTTAGGCTGGACTGTATTCCTACACAGAGGCAGTTTTGAAATTAATTTCTGCCCATAGGCCCCTGGCTGATGGTTACATGTTCCAATCATATATTCCATCTCCCCAAACCCCCCTGCCTGCAGGATAGAAAAATCAGTATATAAACCCCTAGACCGAGGCCCACATGGGCTTCTCACTTGGGTTATCCCCTTCATCACTGCAGAGGTTTCTTTATCTTTCTATCAATAAATTTTGTCCTTTCACTTACTCATGTGGTTTGTGGATTCATTCTTGAACCTTGAGACCAAGGATTTGGAAGAGAAAGAAATTCTGGCTACAATAAGAGATTATTTTCCTATGAGCAGAAATGCTATATGCCAGATTATATTCCCAACAGTTCTGTTTCTGTTTCCTCTGTCATGAGAATGAGTCAACATAGGGAATGTCCTAGATAGGGCCCACTGCATCAGCCTAGGTGAAGTACTGAAGATCACTGGAGCAAAACCACAACTAAGATGTAGCACCCATAACAAATAAGCAGGAAACAATTTTTTTAAAGTCTTGAGATTTTTGGAGTTGTTTATTATTACTGAATAATATAGTGAAAGCTGACAGATATACTTATCAAAAATAAGATGTTCAAATGTTTAAGTAAAGTTTCTTAGTAATCTTCATTATTCAACTCAGAATGAATGAATAATGAAGATTACAAAGAACTTTTAGTGTGGGTATACTGTGTTTGAAGTATTTGTTAGGCCTTGGAAATGAAGGTATCATACCACATTCTAGTGTGGGAGAGAGAGAAGAAATGAGAAAAAAAGTGCACAACTTAAATAACTACATAATAATTTCATGAAGGAGATAAACAAAGTACTTTAATGGATAATAACTAGGGATGGAGGTTGAAGAAATCTCTTTCTAAAAGGATAGTACTGAAAGTTCGTTGTTTTTTTTTTTTGAGACAGAGTCTCCCTTTGCCACCCTTGGTAGAGTGCTGTGGCAACATAGCTCACAGCAACCGCAAACCCTTGGACTCATGAGAGATCTTCTTAAGAAGATAACATTTAAACAAAGATCTAAAGAATTAGAAGCTGACCTTATAAAGAAGTCAGGGAATGGTAAACACAAAGGGTCTATGTCTCTCTTTAACTTCACTGGTGACTTAAAGAATAGTATTCCGAAAGATTCTACTGTAAGTCCTTTTAGAAGTTAGACCCGAAAGTGTTCTACCAGAAGTGCATGGGACTGCTTTCCTTATATAGAAAAGAATAGAAAAAGATTCTTCTCATTTGATTGATTATAGCATACTGGGTATGAGAATATAGTAGGGATAAACACACACATAGTGAAAGGGTAGTTTTACTTTACCTGAGCGACATACCCAGACAGCCTCCCTGTGAGGCATTTCCTAGTTAGAAATTTCTTGGGCTCCCAAGAATACTCTGGAGCAGGTCCCACAGAGTTCAAAATCATATAAATGAAGAAATGTGATAGAGAGTATCAGCTGTACCCATAATTTCCCTGCCAATATAGACCTACACTTTCAAGAGTTGACTTCAAACTGGTTTGGGAGGAGTGGACTACTCTTTTTCCGGTGTTCTGTTGGATATTAATTGTCTAATTATGTTGCACAAATGCTTCCGATAGAAATGTATTCATCTTGTATATAGAACTAAGTTGGAGAGCTTCCTGGATGTCTGACCTGATTTCCAAATTCCAGGTACCTCTTATGTTCACATAAGCTCATGGGTTTGTGGAGACAGATGGGACTCTCATAGCCACCTGTGCAGGAAGGGCGATAACAGGAAAAGCAATTAAATTCATTTCAATTCAGATGACTTATTCCAAAGTGCCATTCCCCCACCCCTTCCTTTCCCCTAAGGCAGAAGATACAAGAAAGCAATTCTTGACATGGTATCTTTAAACTCTTTAAAGTCTAACTTCTGCATTTCTGTGATTCCTAACTCAACAAGACAAGTACATTTAGAAATCAAAACTCAAAGCAGGGTTGGGAAGATAGCCAACTCTGCCCATTGCACCTGGTCCCTTAAAAGATAATTTATATATGAGGCAATGAAGGTACGTGTTGGGAGCGTTCTCTCTAAAAGGGGAAAAATGCTTTTAACTTTTATAGACAGCATCAGATAATTTATATGTACAATTCCCAATTTGATACAGTAAACTGTTTTATCTGGTCTTTGGAATGATAGAAAGCACACTGCTGTATAGCTCTAATATGACTACAACATAAAATAGAAATAGAATGTAAACAGATAAAGCATAATGCTCTCAAGAGGGTGATTTGAGAAACAATTGTTACATTCCACCAACAGACAGTGCCTGCAGTCTTTTTTAGAAGAGGCCATTATAGTCTAATTAGGGATACAGTTAAATACACCTGGACCTTCTGATTTTTCAAACTTATTTTGTAAACAAATTCAAGGCACAATAAAAAACCAGTTATCACATTTATTTGTCTTTAGAAAAATGAGTGTAAAAGAGCATAGTTTGTGAACCATTCCCTTGGCTAAATTGCTAGTTGCCACAAACTGCCCATTTGGATAAAGAGTATTAAAACTGAACACCAGGGCGGCACCGGTGGCTCAGCAAGTAGGGTGTCAGCCCCATATACCGAGGGTGGAGGGTTCAAACCCGGCCCCCGGCCGAACTGCATCAAAAAATCAGCTGGGCGTTGTGGCAGGTGCCTGTAATCCCAGCTACCTGGGAGGCTGAGGCAAGAGAATCGCTCAAACCTAAGAGGTGGAGGTTGCTGTGAGCTGTGACTCAACAGCACTCTACGGAGGCCGAGAGAGTGAGACTCTGTATCTACAAAAAAAAACAAAAAACTGAACAACAGACAGGAATACCAAGCTCAGTATATTAGAGAATAAAATTGCTGATTAAGGCAGTTTTAAATTTGGTTGTCAAATGTCAGTATAAACCCTCAAATAAAAGCCCTATGTGCAATTCATATAAAAATCTAAGACTTTTAAAAAAAACGTGTGCCCTGTTTGAGTGACTTTGAAAGATACTATAAAAAAAATGTGGAGATGTACTGGAATGTCTAATTAGAGCAATATTATTATTATTATTATTTATAACTATAACATTAATGTGTTCATTTTACATTTGTTTATGTTTTTTAGCTAGAACTAAATACTTGGTACATGCCCTTTTTCAGATGAGCTGCTTAATCAGATAGCTTATTCTTACATTCATTCTCTTACTATATCATCTTCCATAATATAAACACCATTCCATTAAATTTTTAAAGTAGTTTTAGGTGATCAAGTGAAGTGGTTAGTATTGACATAAGTTCTTCTCAGTAGTGATGAGCTAAACAGTTGAACAAATTAAAAGAATTTTGAGTACTTAAGAAAAAAGTTTTTAAAAAACCCCTTCACTTTTATTTACCAACTTGATTTTTTTTTAATTGCTTACCAGTTTGAGTTTAAAATTCTCAAATCAGTGTGTTTATAAACATCATTTGGAAAAATTACTGGTTAAAGTATGCCAAACAATTTGAAATGAATTTGAGAATTTTTAAAAAGTTAATATCGAATTTAGTTTTTATTTGCTTCCAGGTTACAGATACACGTAAATTGAAAAATTAAATTGTCTATAAGCTTTACTTTGATAAGTAGCAGGCCTATCCTGTCCCTCCCTTCCTAATCTCTAAAGAAACTACTTTTAGCTCTTTTAGGTATTTTTCTTGGTATTTGACTTGATGTCACTAAATCTTTTTTTTTTTTTTTTGAGTCAGAATCTCACTTTGTCACTCCCAGTAGAGTGCTGTAGCGTCATAGCTCACAAAAACCTCAAACTCCTGGGCTCAAGTGATTCTCTTGCCTCAGCCTCCCAAGTAGCTGGGACTATAGGTACCATATCTTTTAACAGGTTCCTGAAAAATTTTTGAGACCTTAAATGACTGAAATCCATCATTCTACCTTCACATTTAGTTTGTAAAATCTATAATTTTGAAGGCATTTCTCCGTTGTCTGCTAGCTTCTATTATTTCTACTGTGTTGTCTGATACCATTCTCATTCTCAATCTTCTGTTAAGATCTAAAATCTTAATTTTTTTCCCTCATCTGAGCTCTGAAAAGTCATAGTGTTTTTTTTGTTGTTGTTTGTTTGTTTTTAAATAGAGATGTGGATCTATTTTTACCCATTGTTCTGGATATTCTATGGATCTTTTCATTCTGAAAACTCATGTCCTCCAGTGCTGAGAAATTTTCCTGAATTCTTTTTCTTTTCTTTTCTTTTTTTTTTTTAGACTGAGTCTCACTCTGTCGCCTGTCACTCTCAGGAGAGTGCTGTGCTGTCAACCTCAAACTCTTGGGTTCAAGTGATCCTCTTGCCTCAGCCTCCTGAGTATCTGGGACTACAGGCACCCACCACAATGCCCAGCTACTTTTAGAGTCAGGGTCTCGCTCTTGCTCAAGCTGGTGTCCAACGTGTGAGCTCAGCAATCCACTTGCCTCGGCCTCCCGGAGTGCTAGGAGTACAGGCATGAGCCACCCGGCCTCCTGAATTATTTCTTTATTGATGTCTTCCAGTCTCTTCTTGGAGCTCCTGTTATCAGATTTTGGATGTTATGAATTGCTCTTCTTCCTTTATCATCTTTTCCCACCAATTTAAAAAAAAATCTGTTTTGAGGTTTTTTATTTTTCTTCTCTCTTTTCTTGGAGATGACCTCAATCTCTTTATGAATTTTTCAAGAGAATTTCCAAGAGATTTTTCTTGTTCTCTAGGTTTTTTTCCTAAAGTAACCTGTTCTTTCATGGATATAATAACTTCTCATATCTTTCTGGGGTATGATAAAAGATATGTTTATGGTTTTTATTCTCTATGCATTGTTTTTATTTCCTACAAATCACATTTTTCTCTTCACTTTTTTAGTTAGATTTCATATTAGAGATTTTTTTCATATGTCTTGGCTGTTTATGATTAAGAATGGTGATTAAAATGATGATTGGAAGCTCTGAGCATGTGTATGGGGCTTGTTGAGTTTGAGCTTTCATGTGGGTTGATCTCTGTGGGATATTTGTAGGGAAACACCCAGTATTAGAATCTTTAGGTCTATTATCTTGGCTGGTAATAATTTCTAAAAAAGAATCATAGGATGTTTCCTCAGAACATATAAAATCTGGCTGCCAGCATTCTGGAAGTAGAATAGGGTAAGAGATCTGGGGGTTTTAAAGTTCAGTGTGTACCAGCCTGAGCAAGAGTAAGACCTGGTCTTTACTAAAAATAGAAAAATTAGCCCAGTATGGTGGTACAGGCCTGTAGTCCCACCTACTCAGGAAGCTGAGGCAGGAGGGTCCCTTGAACACAAGAATTTGAGGTTGCTGTGAGCTCTGACCACACCACAGCACTTTATCCAGGGTGACAGATAAGACTCTGTCTCAAAAAACAAACAAACTAACTAACTAACAAAGAAAAAAAACCCAAAACACCTTCAGTGTGTAAACTCTCATTTAACCTCCCTATTTTTAGTATGATTCTGCCATCTCATTTGTGCCTGGGTTCCTCCAAACCTAAGTCCCCATATTATACCCTATCCAGAGAATAAAATTCCTGTCTTCTACTGAAGTGGGGAGGGGCAGTGGTTTAGCCTCATAGAAAGAATAGCTCTATATTAGCCTCTTCACTTCCAAAGTGATTTGTGATGTCAGTTCCTGGGTCTTTGGGAAGTTTGTTTGTTTGTTTCCCAAAACTTCTTAGCTATCCCCACTGCCAGTTTAGGATTTAGGTTTTTGTGTTCTTACTACTTGTTCATCTGCTTTTCCAGGTTCCAAAATTTCCTGACTTCATTCTTTCTCTTAGTGTTATGGTCCTTGTGAGCTTATATTTTAAAAGTTTTCTTCTGTCATTAGTGGGAATGGGGAGAGACTGGACATAAATCAGAGTGATCAACTTGTCACTTTAAACTTGGCTAATTTTATCTGAGAATCCCTCCTTTTTGAAAATGTAACTTTTTTATGTGGTTTAGTCAAATATCATTTGGTTTATAAAATATGTCTCCGTAGGAGTCACGGAGGGTGTGAATATTCAAGTGGGTTTAATCTTCCAGGGGGTACTTGTAGGTTTGGTTTTATATATTTCTAATAGGTGCCTGGAATTGTGTCATAAAGTTTTAAGTAATTTAAATGAATGACAGTGGAAATCTACAGGAGTTGTTCTAAAGTACATTATAACAGTATTATGAAGATAGCCTGTATTTACTGGTATAGTACTAGATTTAGTTGTTATTGACAAAAACCTTAAAATAGCAGTGGCTTCGATAATACTACATATCCAAATGTATTTTTTATATAAAAGAAGTCTAGAGGCAAGTAGACCAGGGTTTGTAAAGAGGCCTAAGATCAGTGGAACCAGTCTCCACAGTGTTCCACCATCCTCAACACGTGACTTCCTCTGAATGGTCCAAGATGGCTGCTAGAAATCAGACATCATGTTTCCTTTTCAGCCAGCAGATAGAAGGAAGCTGGGAAAGGACACTTCTCTTCTCTTTAAGGACACATTCCAGAAATTGCTCACATTACTTCTACCTATACCCCCCACTGGCCAGAAATTCACAATATGGCTATATCTAGTTGCAAAGGAATCTGGGACATGTAACTTCTATTGTAAATAGCTCAACAAAAAATTGAGTGTTCTTTTACAAGGAAGGAGGGAATGAATGCGGGGAGTTAAATAGCAGCTTCTACCATAGTTTCTAAGATCTCATATCTCAGATGTAGGAACTGGGCCCAACTGGAAGTAGAATACACTAAAGAACAAAAAGTAGAGAAAAAAGGAGAAACAAAATAGAGTTTGAGGAGGAGATGAAGAAGGACTGCAGATGAAAGCTGGGGAGATCCGCCCAGCTTAGCCTATAGATGAGGGAGGGAAGGAAACTATCGTGTGATGAAGAAGCCCTGAATAGAAGATCTGAAGATGAGGTATTATTCACTATTCTTAGTTATAATTACTTCTGGGCTCTTAGACAGGACCTTTGCCTCTTTGTGGCAGGTTTTTTTTTTTTTTTTTTTTTTTAAATCAGTGTGTTGAGGACTATCTTGCAGTGAATGCAAAGACAGAAATGCCCTGGGAAGTGAGGTTAGTTTCACATCCATAAGTTTACTCTGCAGAATCAAGATGTATGAGATATAGTTAAATGTAAGAAACTAGGCTAAATTCTCAATATTTTAAATACAGCTTCTTGTTTTGACTTAGCTTACAATGAGCTGGATAATCTTGGAAAAATGTCTTAACTATTTTTGGTTTTACTTTGTTTCTCCATAAAATAGGATACTCTAGACTCACAATTCCCAAGTTGTGCACCAAGATGCCTTGGGGTGCTGTAATGAACTTACAAGTGTGTCACAGTGTATTATATGTTTTAAAGGGAGGTTGTCAGGGGTGTGATGTATTCTTAAGAGTAAGGACTCTCTGGTTCTAACAACTCTTACATGGAAGTGCATGGAAAGTCTGTCCCCACATGTTTTTTGAGACAGAGTCTCACTCTGTTGCCCTGGGCAGAGTGCCATGGCATTAAACTTAAACTCTTGGGCTCACTCTGTTGCCCTGGGCAGAGTGCCATAGCTCAAACTTAAACTCTTGGGCTCAAAAGCTATCCTTTTGCCTCAGACTCCTCCATAGCTGGGACTACAGGCACCAGCCACCACACCCACCCAGCTAGGTTTTCTATTTTTAGTAGAGATGGGGTCTCACTCTTGCCGAGGCTGATCTCCAACTCCTGAGCTCAGAAAATCTGCCCACCTCAGCCTCCCAGAGTGCTAGGATTGCTTGAGCCATCTCGCACGTCCCCTACCACTCCACTCTTTGATCACAGTTTGGATCATTTTAGGGGAGTATGTGCCCCCAAAGAAGACTTTCCTTCCTATTTTCAAATTTGGAATTCAGTTACTGACTGTTAAGAGTATCTACTTTAGGGGCAGAGCCTGTGGCTCAATGGAGTAGGGGCGCCAGCCTCATACGCCAGAGGTGGTGGGTTCAAACTCAGCCCCGGCCAAAAACTTCAAAAAAAAAAGAGAGTATCTACTTTAGCCAGGTGCAATGGTTCACACCTATACTCCTAGCACTCTGGAAAGTTGAGGCAGAAAGATGGCTTGAAGTCATAAGTTTGAGACCAGCTTGAGCAAGATTAAGATCCATCTGTACTAAAAATAGAAAAAATTAGTTGGGTGCAATGGTGCATGCCTGTATTCCCAGCCGTTTGGGAGGCTAAGGCAAGAGAATCAATTGAATCCAGGAGTTGGAGGTTGCAGTGAGCTAGACTATGCTGCTGTATTCCAGCCAGGGCAATAGAGTGAGTCTCTATCTCAAAAAAACAAACATAGAATATCTGCTTTTTTTTTTTTTTTTTGAGACAGAGCCTCAAGCTGTCACCCTGGATAGACTGCTGTGGCATCACAGCTCATAGCAACCTCTAATTCTTGGGCTCAAGCGAGTCTCCTGCCTCTGCCTCCCAAGCAGCTTGGACTACAGATGCCGGCCACAACGCCTGGCCATTTTTTGGTTGCAGCTGTCATTGTTGTTTGGCGGGCCCAGGCTGGATTCGAACCCACCAGCT
This sequence comes from Perodicticus potto, assembly GCA_963574655.1. Taxonomy (NCBI): domain Eukaryota; kingdom Metazoa; phylum Chordata; class Mammalia; order Primates; family Lorisidae; genus Perodicticus; species Perodicticus potto. The sequence continues at coordinate 13,982 of CAUYRH010105964.1, read as the reverse complement.
CAAGTGTACGTGGCTGGCGTCTTAGCCCATTGAGCCACAGGTGCCGAGCCAGAATATCTGTTTTCTGATGAGAGAGCTGTGTTATTGGGTCATGGGATTTTTAGCCAAGAGTTTGGGCAGAGACTTGTTCCTGGCAAGATCAACTGGAATTTGGAATACATTTTCATGCAGAACAATGTTTACTATTTTGTACAGTTTAACCAGCCCTTTTTTTTTTTTTTTTGGCATTTATCAAGTGTGCAAGAATATATTTGTGACATTCATATTTTTTGGCTTCCTGTGCATAAAACACACAACTGACTTACCAAAATCATTTCCTGGAGATGCTTGGTAAGCAAACTCATTACTTTCTTATAGCACCTTTCCCGAACCCTATTAACTTTAGAAAAGAGGCCAAATTCCCCAGAGTGAACAATCAACCAAAAACTCTGGGAAAATCAAACAAGCTTTAATGTTTAGATATGCTGACTGATTAGAAAAGGAAAATCATGCTTAAGAAAACTTTGAATGCTCTAATGAAAATATTAACAATGAATTACTAAGTTGCTACAAGTTTAAGCATTCCTTTGAATTGGTTTCCCTATCACGCAAGAATCCATCCTGAATGTAGAAACTACTCTCTTGCATACAGGAGCTGAATCAACATAGAAACAAGAAAATGAGGTGGCCTAGCTCCAGATTTTCCAAATAATGTCCGGCACATTCACATGTGCAGCCCTAAGTGGACACAAATGCAAGGCAAATATTTTCCACATGACCATCTTGCTGTTTTTGATTCTGAGTTGAAATAATAACTTTTTGGATAATTATAAATGAAGAATCTTTTTTTGAATGAATCGGTGTGGCTAAGAATAATCTTTATACATAATTTTTATACGTAAGTAGGATTTGGATGATAAACCCTTGGCTTGTCATTTACAACTATTTTATTATTTTCCTTTGTGATCTTTGTCAAGTCACTTAACTTTCCTGTGCCTCGGTTTCCTCATCCATAATGCATTAAAAATCATTTTGGCTTTATGTAGCAAAATAATTTTTGCTAGATATAACTAGTATATATCTCATATACTAGTTCTCAGAATTGCATATTCTTAATATTCAGGAGTTCAATATGAAGCCAGATATTAATATATTTTACTCCCTGGGTGTTTTCCTCCCCAACTCTTTTCTTCTAAGTTTATTCTTCTAGAAATTTCTTGCTTAGATTCAGAATAGGATCTAAAGTGCTAGTCATATAAAGGCTGTGTACATCCATGATAGGATTGGAGGAGGTAAAATGTATTAATAGGGGTGGAAATTCTGAATGCATTCTACACACTGTCATGCCAAACTCACTAGCATGCCTTTAATTATAAGACTGAGTTTTTCAGAATTGCAGAAGAAATCACTTAGTCAGCAATAATCATGGGTAAATGTTCTGATGCTGCTGCCTCTGCCTCCCAACCCCCTTCTTCTTATGTTTCTAACAGGCTGTCATTACTGACTTTAATAATAACCTCATATCCTTGACAGTTTGGCAATGTGTAAGAATGAATATTTCTGGAGGAAATCAGTAAATTCCAAAAGTACAAATTTCCCAGACACATCATAAGCTGGAAGCAGTTGTACAGAGTTATCGGGTCCTTGAAAGAGAGCACTGCAGAATAAAAAACAAAATCCACCCTAATCCAGGTCTCAGCTTCCAACAAAGCAATAAACATGCGCAAGGAAAGAATTACAAAGATCACCCAAGCATGCCTCACACTAAAGGGAATCACAATGATGCCTTCTGAAGTTAACAGTGATGTTTAAAAAAAACAGCTCATTCACTGCAAAAATTATAAATTGGATTCTGCTAGTTATCAGTAAAGACTTGGGTTATACATCCCAAGAGCCCTGAACATGAAAGCTTCGGCTATTTTGGGATTAATCAAAATCACACAATCAAATATGCAATCTTTTTACTGAGTGTTTTTTTTAGTGATTTGCCTTCTTGGCTTACTCGCTAGGGTTTGCCTGTTTTTCCTCATTCTCTGCTATGCCTTTAGACAGAGCTGTCTCTGACAGCAAGCTGGGTAAATCATCAATTGCATGCTGATGAACTGGTTTGCCTTCTTTTGCCAGATTAAATCAGGACAACCTTCAATTTGGAAAAGGGGAGGATGATCTGTGCCATTACTTTCCAATTTCCCTTCCTGTTCTTTTATCTGGGACTTTTTGCACTCCAAAACTCTCCTCTGCTCTCCCCCAATTTAAGACACTTCTTTTCCCTTAACCTTTTCTGCCAGGAATGTAATTGTCTCATTTTTCTACCAATTTGTTTTCTTGCTTGTTTTTACTACTCTTACTTTGTGTTCCTTTTAATAAACTTTATGAAAATTTTAAAGAAGTTCAAAAGGAAAGTAGAAAATCTACTCATTTCACATTCTGAGACAGGAACCACTATTTACAAATTCAATTTTCATGTAAGATGGTAACGAGGATAAAAACCTCTAAATGCTAGCATTTCCCAAAATTGTTTTGAGAAACACATTCTAGAACCTTTAATATGCTAATGACACTGTAAATCTCCAGGAAGAGGTTATTGCATGCTGCATGTCCCAAACCTTAGACCATGAATCCTTTTTTCAAAGGATTTTCAATAGAGTAGTGTTCCCAGGAACACACTCTCGGAAATGTTACCTTATTACATTTTCCTACAACTAATGTTGTAGTTCAGCTTTATATGTAATTTGGCAATGAGTCATAATTTCAAAAAACCATAGATCTCACATCTTTTTAATAGTGGTCTCTGTGGGGAAAGTTGACCTACGGGTAGATAAGGATTTATCACAATTTGAATACATTAAAAAAAATTCAACATCCTGGAAATCTTTAAATATCTATTCGGATAAGAAACCTTCTTACCTCAATTTTATCTTCACATGTACCTTAAGCAAAAGTTTAGAAAGAGATATGGCTAGAGTTCAATTTTTTTCCTAACATTTCAATGGGAAGAAGTAGCTGAAGCCATGGATACAAATACTGAATTTTACCTGCCAATACGAATCCTGTGATTTGTCAATATTTCAGGACATTGCTCTTGGGGCTAAGCATGTCACATTAGTATACAATGAAGCCTCCTTTCTCTCCCAAAATATGTTCTATATCATGACTATGCCCCAGTCAAGGCCCCAGTCATCAACTTTAAACCTACAAGGTCACCTGGTCATCTTGTGATTACAGCAGCAGCTTTACTGCTTGTAATTGTCCTACCGCTGTGGCAGGTCAATGGAAAAATGTTCTTTAAACACCATAAGCATCTGATTGTGCAATACCTAAATGAGTGTCATTGATTATTCACACTGCTGGCTGGTCAAAGCTGGGGAAGTAATTAGGGCTTTTTGTGTGGATTATCCACTGAGAAAAGGTCAAATAACTACAAACAGTGCCAGCAGAGAGAAGCCACCAAGGACTGCAGCCTCCGTGATCAGTTAAGAAATGCTAAAGTAAGGCTTGATAATGATGTGCTCATGCCAGGTTCTGCAGAATGTGATCATTCTGTCATGGAAATCCGATGAGGCATGAGTGATGGCTACTTTTTCACTGGAGCCCTGCTTCAGGTCCCTGATGCCCATCAAACAGGTTTGTCAGGGAAACTAGACTGAGAAGAATTTAAAAAGCAGAGCCATCCCCGCCACCCCTCTTTCTTTAAATCAAGAATAAAAAGACTTCCGGCTAGCAACCATTATTTTCATCTTCCCTTTTGAAGTATCATAGCAATGTTGTTTTCATAGTTTTTGATAAAATATCTCATCAGATGGCCTGTTTTATGGGAATTTAAAACCATTCATGTGCTGATTTAAATTAGGAGCTTAGAAAAAAAATCCTCTTTGAGCCACAGTTCTATTTATAATAATATAATGCTGCAGAAATGTTTCACTTTGCTGAAGGGTCTTTCATATTCTCCAAGTCTACTTTAGTCATACTTGGAGCTAACCTCTATTCTCTATAATGCCTGATATTCTAAGGTTAATGTTCATCGTTTTAGTTTAAATTATTGATTTTTCTTAAAACTGAAGATATTCTGGGAAAGCCACTTAAACATTTTCCATCCTAGTGTAAATAAAGCATTGGAAAGTCAGGTTTGAAGAGGCTTTAGGGAAATGATATTTAGAAAGTAAAGTAGGTTGCCGGGGGTAACCAAAACAATCATTTTCGGATTACTTCCTAACTGTGCCTGAAATTATACTACTATATGCATAATGGGAGAAAATGCTGAGTAGTACTTGAGAATACCAACTACGTGAGGATTCAAGTTCTGGTTCTAGCACCTTACTCCGTTAAGTCAGGCATGTCACTTAAGTTTTCTCAGCATTAATAGAATGAATAGAATTAAAAAAAAACATTTTTTGATCAGAAGCCTGTGAAAGAGCAGGTAGGAGATAAACCTACTAAGGAAACAGGAACTCTGAAATGTTCTGTTCTTATAAAGTGCAGACCTGCTAAGGGTTTCTAAGGAATAAAAGTTGTAACCAATGATCTTCATGTGGGGACAGCCTCTTAGACCGAATTGCTGAATTAGGTAGATGCTGTGTTCTCTGATTTCTGTTGCCCATCATTACAACACTTTTAGGTCTGAGCTCCCAGAATCCCATGAGATTGTTGTCATGTTTGATTATGGTTAATTACGCTTTTTAAGATCAGACAGAAAAAGCTTTGAATTTAATGGTGGGATTTAATCATGGAATTTCAGGCACAGTAAAAAAGTAGAAGAGGTATTTTAGAAGAGACACTCCTAATTCAATTCCCCAGTTGGCTCCCACCCTTTTCCTCCATTCTTGATCCTTCTCTCAAATGGTAAGTCTCCTGAGTTGAGAGAAGGAATTCAGATAAGAGTAAAAACGCATGCCAGCACGGTGGCAGTGGCTCGTTCCTGTAATCACAGCACTGTGGGAGGCAGAGGTCGGAGGATTGCTTGAGCTCAGGAGTTTGAGGCTTGTTTGAGTGAGACCCTCACTCATGAAAAAAATGGAAAAACCCAGCTGGGTGCCACAGTGAGCACCTGTAATCCCAGTGGCTTCAGAGGCAGGATGCCCACAGCCTGAGTCTGAGGTTGCAGTGAACTACAGTGCCATTGCACTCTGCTCCAGGCATAGGGTAGAACTCTGTCTCAACAACAACAACAACAACAAAAGGGTAAAAAAGAAAATGTGAAGTACCAGCACAGTGCCTGGTATGTAGGATCAACAACAGATGTATACATTACAGACCTCTAAAAGATGCAGGAAAATTTGCTTTCAGAATATTGATGTATTTCTAGAGTACTGTTTTTAAAATTCTACAAATCCTGATTCAGAGTTGTGAGGGTTGTCTACTATTGCATTTAAATTCCATTCCATTCATCATTTCAGTGAGGGCTTATTTTGTTTTCCTCTTTGGACTTAGACCCCTTTCCAATCCTTTGTCGAATGAGTTCTGACATAATGATTTTCCTGTTCTGCTCCAATGTTCGAAGTCATCCGACTCAGTTTTTTTTTTTCTAACTGTCTGAGCCTGTCTGATGCATTTCCTCATGTAGTATGGACTCCAGCCAACGGGTAGCACAGGTTGTACACCTTCTGTTTCTCAGCAGGCCATGTGTTTTGATGTGAACAGGTGATTGTGTGTTGTGCTTATGCAGTTATCATGGTAGGAAAATGGCAGGGAGAAGGCATGTAAATGACAAAGATATTTGAGGACAGAGAAGTTGAAGGAGAGTTTAATGATGAATGTGAGCATGAAGAAACTTTTCCTGTATGCAGTGATATTAGTTCCAGTGAATCTGCAGCTAGAGATAAAGAAGCAAGTGATGATAATATGCAACCTATAACAAGTAGCTGGAAGGTTACCGTGATGGTAACGGTCATATTATAAAGTTCTGTACTCTGTTACAAGGCAGGGATTTACCCTTCCTCAGGTGCTTGGCCAAAAACTGAACATGAATATTTCCAGCTCTTTTTCTCAGATGATCTTATTTGTGACATTGTGACTGCAACAAATATGTATGCAGCAGAAAAAATACAGAAGGTGACTCCACTAACAAAATACTCAATGTAGCACTGGTGGAAGGATGTTTCATCAGAAGAAATGAAGGCATTTTTTGGTAATACTGAACATGGCTCTGAATTTGAAGATACAATCAGTTGACAATTTTACTGAAGATTGACTCGATTGAACCCCATTCTTCAAGGATGTTTTCTATTTTCTCTGTTTTTTCCAAAAATTTTGACTGCTGCATTTAGTTTTTCCTGTTGCCACTCAAGGGATTGTGCATACTCAAGGGAGCAAGGTGAAGGCTGTCAGTGAATATGTTGACAATAAATGCAAAGAACTTTATATACTGGGAAGAAATGTGGCTATAGATGAGAGGATAGGAGGTTTCAAAGGAAGGATTCAATTCAAGTGCCACAATCCCAAGAAGCCTACAAAGTGGGGCCTATGCATTTTTGCCTGTGTGATTCAGAAAATTTTAATGTGTTTTCTTATGTTCTCTGTTAATGGTAAGACAACAGCAGAAAGTCTTATTTGTCCTTTTTTGCATCTCAAATAGTGATTCATTTATCACAAGTTTTGCAAGCACATATGAGTGGTTCAGGCTGTCACATCTACACCAACAGGTTCTACACAAACCCTCAACTTGCTCAGGAATTGCATAGTGAAAATAAATATAACAGGAACAGTTATGGCTTCTAGGAAGGATTTTCCAAGTGATCTGAAAAAAGAAGAAACTTCCAGAATATGTGTGTTCCTATCAATGTGATATGAAAATGATGTATCTCTCATTCCATGACAAGAGGTTAGTGACAATGCTGAGTACATTCTCTGTCCTTCAAACACAGTTGATCACTGGTGATAGGAAGAAACAGCCTGTTCAATTTGAAAAACTAACAGTTAATTGAGAATACACAAAGTTTATGGGAAGACTGGATAGAGCTGATCAGCAGATGTTATGGATTTACATGGAGGTTGTACAAATGGTGCAAAAATTATTCTTCTGGCTGATGGAAATTCCAGTTGTGAACAGCTACCTCCTTTACTCATTAGATAAGAAAAAGAGTGGAGAAAAAGTGCAGGCACACTTATCTTACAGGAGAAATCTCACTCAGCTTGTGAGCCATGTGAAGAACAGAAATTCAAGAAAGAGGGGAAGAGCATCATCTCTGACACCGAGACTTTTCCCGCTGAGGCTAAGTGGGAAGGTGCATTTTATAATGCCAAATGAAAAAAAAAATCAACAATGGATTGCATGCTTTGCAGTGGAAGAAATGAGAAAGCGGAAGGAGAGAAACCATTTTCTACTGTAAGACATGCAAGAGGAAACTTGGACTTCAGCCTGGAGATTGCTTCAAGAAGTATCACACTCAAAAAAATTATTAACAAAAATAAAAATACTTTAATTATTTCTTATAGCCTAAAATAGATAATAAAATTATCAGGTGAGTTCATGTTTATGTTTTTCTCTTTTAAAACTGTGGGATAAATACTCTACCAACCTCTTTCCTGCCCAAAGTAAGTAAGAGCTAGGGAGTATGCAGGTGACAGAAAAATTGGAGTGGAAAGGATAATTGTTGAAATCAAAGATAGGGTACATAATGGCTCTGAAAGTTAGAATATCCAAGGAACATTGCATTTTCTATATTTTATTACAAAGGAATTTTCATGGCTCAGAAATAAGAGGAAAAGAAAATTTTCCTCTAAGAGGAAACAATGTGGTTTAAATGGTGAGAAAGTAAATAATTTGTAATTCAGATTTCCATTATCTTTAAAAATATGTTAATGGTCAAAAGAAAATATTCTGTTTTTTATTTTAGTTCATAAACATGATGGGAAAAATTACATTTCTATTTGCATCTGTGTGTCCAGGCACTGTGCTGAGTGCTGGGATATTAGTATCATCCTTATTTTATAGTTGAGAAACTGTGAGTTGACTTTCCTAACCTTGGGCCAAAGTCACCCGGAAACTATGGAGTGCTGAGTTCCCTGGTTAGGAGATACCGGTCCACTCTTTTGTTCTTCCATTTCCAATGAGCTCAGTTTCTGCATCCCTGTAACTTTACAGTGTTTCTCAGAGTGTTCTGAAAAAGACTACCATGTAAGTATGAGCTGATCAGAGCATACAACTAGTAAGTGGTAGGGCCAAGTCTTGACTTCAGAGTCTGGGCTGAAGAAAAGTATTTAGCTATCTAATCTCTCCAACTGGAGGGAAAGTAAAATGGAGATTGAGAGGGTTGATGTAAATATACAGGTCTTATAGACAGCATATGTATATTTAACAAGGGCTTTCTGAAGACATAGTGCCCTAATTTAATGCCAACGGGAGAGTTTTCACATTCCAAGGAATGCTTATGGGGCAGCTGTCTAGGGGACAAACAGGTTCCTGTGACTTCCTCCAATAAAACCAACATTCTCTTTCAAAGAAGTGTTGATGAAGTTAGTTATCATTTGCATTCCAAATATCTCCTTTGTCTGAGGCCCTTGAGCTTATCAGAACAGCACTTTCACAGAAGAGACCTGGGAATCTCACATCAGCTTGAATACCCTTCCTCTTACAGGTGGTATAAAATGAAACACGCCTATTTGAATGTCATTTTTTGCCTTCATTTCATTTCTTGATTTGTCTTTTTTTTTAAGTTGAAAACCTCTTTCTGAGCAGTAAGTGGCTTGAAAAAAACTAGCTTTACTCTGCAGATGTTTTAAAGTTATATTGGTCAGATGGAAACACCTGATTAATATGGTTTTCACACCCAATTCTTTGATGTTTATTTTAATATGCATAACTTGCTTGCATTAGCTTGTGCTGACTTTTTTTTTTTTTTTGAGACAGAGTCTCACTTTGTCACCTTTGGTAGAGTGCTGTGCTGTCATAGCTCACAGCAACCTCCAACTCCTAGGCTTAAGTGATTCTCTTGCCTCAGCCTCCCAAGTAGCTGGGACTACAGGTGCCCTCCACAACGCCTACCACAACAGGCTATTTTTAGAGACTAGGTCTTGCTCTGGCTCAGGCTGGTCTTGAACCTGTGAGCTCAGGCAATCCACCCGCTTCAGCCTCCCAAGGGATTACAGCTGTGAGCCATTGCACTCGGCCTAGCTTGTGCTCACTCTTAACTGCCAGTGGAGCATTCTGCCATATTTATTTTTATGGCAGCCATCACACTAAAGTAATTCATGGTATGATCTGAGTCAAGTTAAGATACTGAAAACTACAAGGACTATTGTTTATTCAAGATTGAATTAGAGGAAGACCCCAGGGCACTGCCCTTCCAATGCCAAGCAATGAACCAATCTAAACATGCTATCTTCATTACCTGCAAACATGATTTTAGTGCTCTTATTGAAAATGGCAGAAAGTATATAGAAGAATTATTTTTCCTTTTATGTTTTCACCGAATCTAAAAGCATAGGTTTTGCTAGCTCAAATACAGTCTCATTTTTGTTGGCTTATTGATTTAAGAATGAAAGAACAGCCTGGTCTGAGAGACAGATTTCTAGGCATTAGTTCTTATTCCACAATGTTCAAGTACTATGACAACTTCTTGTTAATGAAGAGAATGGGATGGATGGAGTGGGGGTCAGAACTAAGCAGCCTATCAGAGGGTTTGTGCTTGCCCTTTCTATATAATCTCAAAGTATACCCTTGTTCTCAGGTTAATTTTCTTTGCAGAGAAAGTACATTTGAATTTCCCACATGTATTTAAACTACTTTGTTTCATATGCAAAGTATAGCACATAGCTTAGAGTAAAAATTTCCATTTTGTATGCTCATGCACTAAGTATGCAAAGACTAGTCCAACAGGTAACAGAACTAACAATAAATGCCACTGGGGCTGGCTATTAAAAGAACTGTGTTTTATTGTGAAAATCTGAGCTAGCCTAGACAAGGATACTAGCTGAGTCATCTTAGTAATAGTGATATATAACAGAAATTTGTAATTATACATAAAGAGCTTTGATTTAAGGATCTTTTTCCTCCAAATGTTCTCTAATGTAATAAATCTGCCTATGACATAACCAATATTATCAGCAAGGTGGTAAAAGAAGACACACAATGTATATATGCTTTCACAGGAAGCTAGCCACTCAAAGAATAAAATATACTCTATTTATTTATTATTTTTGAGACAAGGTCTCACTCTGTTGCTTATGTTAAAGTATAGTGGTGTCATCATAGCTCAGTGCAACCTCAAATACCTGGGCTCAAGCAATCCTTCAGCCTCAGCTTCCCAAGTAGCTGGAGGGATATGCCACCACATCTGGCTGAGTTTTCTATTTTTTATAGAAACAGGGTCTTGCTTTGTTGCTCAAGCTAAAGACTTTGCTTGTCTTCTTTTATTACCTTTCTGATAATATTGGTTATGTCACAGGCCAATTTATTATATTAGAGAACATTTAGAGGAAAAAGTTCCTTAAATTAAGCTCTTTATGTATAATTACAAATTTCTGTTATACATCATTATTACTAAGATGACTCAGCTAGTATCCTTGTTTAGGCTAGCTCAGATTTTGGCAATAAAACATAATTCTTTTAATAGCCAACCTCCAACTGCAACTTCAAATTCTTGACCTCAAGTTATCCTCCTCCCTTTGCCTCCCAAAGTACTGGGATTGCAGGTGTGAGCCACCAGGCCTGGCCTTATAGTCCCACATTTTAATCAGTCATTTGATGATTACTGGTTAGGATATTTACTTCTAGAGAGAGGCTTCAGATAATCTCTGGTACAAGAACAGAGATCCATTAAATTGGCATTTAACTCACAGGTTAAAATTCCTTCATTCTCTGAAAATATTCTAAATTGTTCAATTCCTATCTCATTATGTACAGAAAGAACATTTAAAACACCCATTCAAAAACTAACATGAATGAGACGGCGCCTGTGACTCAAGGAAGTAGGACGCTGCCCCATATGCCTGAGTGGCGGGTTCAAACCCAGCCCCAGCCAAAAAACTACAAAAACAAAAACAAAACTAAAATGAATGAAAAGTGAAAGATGGTGTACCCAGAGACAAAACCAAAGACTGGAGAGGTCCAGGCCAGGTTTAATGAAAGGGACAGAGACTTGCTTGGGCAGGGTAAAGATGGCGTCTGTCCTTGGGAGCAGTTGGAGACCCCCTTTTTTTTTTTTTTTTTTGAGACAGAGCCTCAAGCTGTCACCCTGGACAGAGTGCCATGGCATCACAGCTCACAGCAACCTCCAATTCCTGGGCTCAAGCGAGTCTCCTGCCTCTGCCTCCCAAGTAGCTGGGACTATAGGTGCCCGCCACACCACCTGGCCATTTTTGGTTGCAGCCATCATTGTTGTTTGGCAGGCCCAGGCTGGATTTGAACCCGCCAGCTCAGGTGTACGTGGCTGGTGCTTTAGCCCATTGAGCCACAGGCACCGAGCCTGGAGACCCCTTTTATATCAGGCAGTTAGTGGTAGGCAAATTCAACAGCTTGCCCAGAGGGCTTTGGTGGGTTAGGGTCCTTTGGCATGATTTTTGGGAGTGGAGCTAACTAGGTCCTTTGTATACTTTGTTTTAGCAGGAGAGAAAGAGGAGGGGGGAAGGTTTTGATAGGGCCAACTTAGCCCCCCAACAAAAAGTAGCAGCTATGAAAATCCTCTTGATGCCAAAAGACATATTATAGACCAATATCTGTCTCTGTTTCATGTCTAAGAGTTTCTGTGTGGGAATCTAAATGAGAGAAAGGAACATGTTTCTACCAAACACCTTCAAAGGTAATTCTTTGACTATTTTGGATATTCTCACCTTGTTAAGCTCTGTTTATAACATTTTAGGAATTATCTAACAACAACAACAAAAAAATGCCCCCACTAGCAAAATATGGATTGGATATATTGGAACGATTATGCCTCATTTAGTGCTGGAAAAAGTATAAGATATGTGGATGGCATCTCTCTCCTTTCTACTCTAAGCTATTTCCCTCTAGTTTTGTTGAGTCCAAACTCTGCCCAAGTTCTGTTACCCTGCCCTCACCAGTTTCCATGCTTTTCCTCTCTTTTTAGCTCCCTCCTTTCCTGCTTTCTCCTACCTTGAACTATTTGCTAGGGAGCTCTTCTTCCCATAATGAAACTTAAGAACATCTTACTCTTCAAGGTCACAATATTTGTTTTGTGAGAGATCTACTAGAAGCTTGGTGGAATATAAAGTTTTCAATCTTGCCCCCAGCTTTGATAATTACCATGGGTAACATTTTTTGAGCGTGCGTGACCACTTATTCTCGAAATCACAACCTGAGAAGTGGTTACAATTGTTATTCCCATTTTAGCCCTTGGGAAACTGAGATCTGGATTGATCATATACGTTTCCCAAGGCCACACAAACTAATTTTTTTTTCTTTTTTCAGTTTTGGCCGGGCTTTTTGCAGTGACTAGGCTAGGGCTAGGCTTGAACCCACCACCCCCTGCATATGGGGCCAGCACCCTACTCCTTGAGCCACAGATGCTACCCCTAGGCCACACAAACTAAGAAGAAGCTAGGATCCAAGTTAAAAAGTTTGATACAGGCTTGGCACCTATAGTTCAGTGGCCAGGGCACCAGCCACATACACCAGAGCTGGTGGGTTCAAATCCAGCCTAGGCCTGCCAAACAACAATGACAACTACAACCTAAATAGTCGGGCATTGTGGTAGGCGCCTGTAATCCCAGCTACTTCAGAGGCTGAGGAAAGAGAATCGCTAAGCCCAAGAGTTTGAGGTTGCTATGAGCTGTGACGTCACAGCACTCCACCAGTGTGATATAGTGAGTTTCTGTCTCAAAAAAAAAAAAGTTTGATACAGAGCCTATATTCCAAACTATTATTTTATGCTATCTCTTCAGTAATAACCTTACTCTGGGTTGGCATTGCATTAATTTAATTTCTCATTTAATTGGCAAAACTGCCTTATAACAATACCACCAATACTTCTGATCAGTCACCTTTTCTATAAGATGGAACTAAGATACCAGTAACCTTGTGTTGCCTCAGTACTTCATCATGTCTGCATTACAACATGTAATGATCTAAGGCAGGGGTCCTCAAACTTTTTAAACAGGGGGCCAGTTCAGTGTCCCTCAGACTGTTGGCGGGCCGGACTATAGTTTAAAAAAAAAAAACTATGAACAAATTCTTATGCACACTGCACATATCTTATTTTGAAGTAAAAAAATAAAACGGGAACAAATACGATATTTAAAATGAAGAACAAATAAAGTTAAATCAACAAACTTATCAGTATTTCAATGGGAACTATGGGCCGGCCTGCTTTTGGCTAATGAGATGGTCAATGTCTGGTTCCATCTTTGTCACTGCTAGTCATAACAAGTGATGCGAGTGTGCATCAGTTAGTCTGGATTCGGTTGGAGATTTCAGATGTTTCATTCTGGAAAAAGAAAAAGTCTGTTCACAGACATAACTGCTGCCAAAGATGGTTGCCATTTTGAGTTCATGGTTCCTGAGATTAGGATATGTCTCAGAGGGGAGAGATGCATAGAAATTAGGAAGGCTGCTTGACTCAAATGCATCTTTCAGAGAGTCAGAATTCTGCAGTTCAGCCAGTTCCATTTGGCAAATTATATCCACATTTTCTCTCTCTCTCTCTCTTTTTTTTTAATTTCAAGATACTTTATTCTTAAAACAGGTCACAACTAAGCTTTTGGCCCATTCTGCCACTGTACAAGCTACAAATGCTTGCTGAGCAGCAGAGGGGTGCTCTTTCATAGCATGTCTGAAAAGTGAATAAAGATCCATATAAAACAAATATTCAAATAGTTTCCAAAGGAACACAGATAAGTGTGACCTCATCTCCTAATCTTACATATTGTTGCATCTGTGCCAACCCTACTCTCACAAAGATATTTCAAAACTAGCAATAATTAAGTTAAATGGTCCCCCCAAATCCCTTAATTCAAGCTAAACTCGCAGTTAACAGCTACAGAATGATATCTACACATTAATACTAGCTGAAGCACAAGTTGCTAGGTGACGTTTCATTCCACTTTCCCAA
>CAUYRH010105963.1:0-11224 GCA_963574655.1 Perodicticus potto | reverse complement strand
TGCTGTGGCATCACAACTCACAGCAACCTCCAATTCCTGGGCTCAAGCGAGTCTCTTGCCTCTGCCTCCCAAGTAGCTGAAATACAGGCGCCTGCCACAACGCCTGGCCATTTTCTGGTTGCAGCCGTCGTTGTTGTTGGTGGACCCAGGCTGGATTTGAACCCGCCAGCTCAGGTGTACTTGGCTGGCACCTTAGCCTGTTGAGTCACAGGCGCCGAGCCAAGGCTCAGTATTTTAAAAAAGTACACAGACAGTAAAAGACTGAAGAATACATATCAAAGAGTTAATGATGGTAGCCACTGCTGTATCTAAGTGGTGAGTTTGTGGATAATTTTACTTTCTTCTTCTTGCTTAACTATTCTACAACAAATATTTTATTCCTCAAGTGAGACCTTTGCAATGTAGTATTTCCCAGTGACATAAAATTCTGGAATTGAAAAAAGGTCGTATAGGCTCGGTGCCTGTAGCTCAAGCGGCTAAGGTGACAGCCACATACACCAGAGTTGGTGGGTTTGAATCTGGCCCAGGGCCTGCCAAACAACAACAACTGCAACCAACCAACGACAACTGCAACCAACCAACCAAACAGACAAACAAACAGCCCCACATTGTGGCGGGCGCCTGTAGTCCCAGCTACTTGGGAGGCTGAGGCAAGAGAATCGCTTAAGCCCAGGAGTTGGAGGCTGCTGTGAGCTGTGATGCCACGGCACTCTACCCAGAGCAATAGCTTGAGGCACTGTCTCAAAAAAAAAAAAAAAAAAAAGGCATAAAAATCAAAGCTCTACCTTAGGAAACTGAAGTGCAAAAAAAGGAGAAAGGACTTATTTTAAATCACATGACTGGTCAGTGGAACAGCTACACCTGGTTTCCAAAGCTATTTCTACTCTACTTCACTGCTTAGCTCAACCACCTGCTTGGCAGGCCATAAATTCCATTAGAAACTTTCATCAGTTTAACTTTGACAGCAGCTTTTATAATACCAGCAAGGCTCCTCCTGGGATAGGAAATTCTAGCAGTTAGCCAGGACAATTATCAAGTCACCCCCATGACATCCTGAGCCTGTTAACCTTGCTCTTGCCACGACCTTGGCACTGTCTGCTCTTACCCAATCAAATGCCCCCCAGCTTCAGCCAGACTGCTCAATGCGTAAATATTTACTGATCTGAACTGTGTGTACTAGGAGGTATGAGAGCACCAAGAAAACACAGATCATGGACCCTGTGCGGGTTTGTCCACAGGGAACACATGACCTAGTGTTAATACTCACAAAATAGATGGTGTTTTCAGAATTCTTATTCCACCAGGCTGCGTGGGAAACACATCTTCCAAGAAAAAATATATGTGTCCAACTGCAATACCTAGCATCAACCAGAAAGAATGGATGAAGGAGAGGATTAAGATTTCTACTGCAGGTGGACCTACTAACTTAAACTACTTATCTTTAGGATACATGTCAGTATAATTATTAAATATTAGTGAATTAATGTTAGTGAACATTTGTGATGTTACTAACAAACAGTGCTACCATAGGTACGTATGAAGGTCAGACAGAATAAATGTGAAATATAGTAACAAAATAAACTTACAGATAAAATAACAGGAAAAGTAGCAAGAAGACTCTTACCCAAGAGGTCCACAATGATTGAGTTCCCCAACAATAAGGAAAACCCCATGAGCACCCAGGGCAGAAAGGGGGCCTGGAAGTTGAGAAGGCCAAAGAAGTTCATGCGGACATATGGGTTCCTTCGGCTCCACACGTAGACGAGCATTATTGTAAAGGCCTGGCCCAAGAAAACTAAGCTCACAAACAAACCAAAAAGCTAACAGATGGCATTAAGGAAAATATCAACATTAAAAGCATAATAGGGAAAACTTAGCAATAGAACTAAAGATTATGTTCTAACACAAGTGTAAACTGGAAAAGTTGATTGGTTATATCTTTAGACAGAAAAAAGCCTAAAAATAATTACCCAGAGAAATTAGGCAAAAACTTGCATAGGAGAAATTATCTGGATTATAATAACTTCAATCTAATATTCTGCTTTCACAAAGCATTTTCTTTGAAAAATATTTTAATTCCTTGATCAATAATTACGTTAAAATTCATTCACCATTAGCACGTTCACAGAGGTATAAAAAAGCCAGCTAAAACAAAACTATTTCTCAGTACTACATACAAGTCTGTTGGATAGATCAAAAATTTTTTTTTGATAGAAAAATTTTTAATTTACCAGTTTTGACAGTGATCAAATAAATGTCTTACCAACTTTTTAAAAAGTACACTCACAATGATACAACTGAGATGCTTAATAGTAACCCACCTGAGTTAAAAGTTCCTCTGACTTGCTCACAGTAGAAAAAGCATCCTGTCCAACCTCTAGGCTTGAAAAGCTGCCACAGAAAGTGTGCTGTAAAATAAATGGTACTGTTCTGAAGCTAAAATCTGGAAGTCTACTTTTATCTGTATGTTCAGAATATCTAGAGAGTTGTGGGAGACAGAGGAAAAGCTTTAGAAAAAGACAGGGTATTCTTTAACATTTTCCTGTATTACTTCTATTTGTTGAAGGATACAGTCATTAAGAATCCACCAAAAAGGAACATAAATACAAAGTCTGCTGTCCGACCTCGGAAAGAGCCTTCTTCTAGCATTCGACAGTAACGATATCTAAAGTTCCAAGTTAAGAAAATTTTAAGCACACGAATATGAAGTAAAATTTAATGTTATCACTTTAAGTCCATTTGGACTCCAAAATATTAAGAAGTCAAGCATTTCTAGAAGAATGTTTGAGTGATAATGTGGTCATTCTTCTTTTCCCAAGCATTTTAGGCAAGGTCAAAACCAGCACCATATTTTACAGACTGTTCGTAGTTGGGGAACGAATTCAGATGCGGCATAAACATGCTTCCAGTCACCTATTAAACCTTTTCAAATTTCTACTGTCTTTCCCACGTTCAGCCAAAGCTTAAGCTATACCATCTTTGTTTCTTTGCAACCTAACTTTAATAACTTCATCAATAAAGAGGGATTATGTAAAAAAAAAAAAAAACTATCGGAAACTTACCAGAATGATATGCTATACAGTAGACACAGGAATCCCTCCTAGGGCAGGAATCCTGTCACCCCTACAACGCCCTCTGTCCACTGCAGATGAAATGAACTGTAACTCCTCTCTTAATCCACAGGGTAGGGGTGGAGGAATACCCTGCTCAGTGTCCTCAATTTCCAGAGCATGGCTCTTTCTCTCTTTTAATAAACTGGAACACAGCAAGCCTGGTGGTAACAGCACTGTCTTTTCAACCAGTAGAATCAGCAACCAAGAACCAAGGTAATGTAATCTCAAGTTCCCCATTACCCATGAACCTGCTCCCAAATCAATGCCAAAACTGTTAACTGAATTATCACCGTATTCAAGTTACATTTTACCACTTTGAACTTGCTGATATAATTTTGGAAGTATGCCTCAATTAAATCACTTCTTCCCTCCCTTGGTTAGATTTGTAAACAACTTAAGGGCAGAAATGATGTCTTTACTATTAAAACTTTCGGTGTGAACAATGACCTATAAACGCTTTCAGAACATTCTTCTCTGACCAACTACTCTATATACCACTGACCCAGAATTTGTAGCTAAAAGGGTACTAAAAATAAATACCAGGATTAACAGTTTTAATTTTTATTGAACTTCCTAAGTAAATCTAAAATTTTGATGCTGACTCCACTCAGTAAAGGATACAGAAAAATCATGTTAAATAAAAAATTGAATCCAACTGGCCCAAAAAATAAGAAATTGGTGATTAGCCTCCATATCTGTTAAAAAAAAAATTAAGAGAAAGATGGATTAAGTAAAATATATTACTAGGAAACATTTCCATATTAAGACAAAACATACTATGATGGTTGAAAGACCTTGGACACAATGATATTTTGTTTTGAACCAAAACCTGGGGGCACGCCATGTGATACTGGATTTCTGTGCTTTTAGTTCAAAGTCTGAAAGATATGTGGACCGTGAAATTTATGGGAATAGGGCAGAAATTCTGAAATTCTGATTGTCTTTTAAAAAGCCCACATCACATGATCAGGTAAATTACAGAAAAAGTTTGATGAAAAGACTACATTAACTTGCAGAAAACAGCAGTTTCATATAAGGAGTAGCATGGTTTAATGAAGTCTTGAGACACCAGAGAAAAACTTCAGGGACCTAAATATCAATTGCCAAGAAATGGTTCTATCTTGCCAACCAGTGTGAAGAGTAAACAAACCAGAGTGGGATCGGTGGGAAATGATGAAATAAGATAAATGAAATAAAACATGAAAGACAAAGACGTGAGAGACACAGGTGGAACTGAAAGGCAAAGATGGGATCGGGAGGACTGGGATATTTTTCTCTATCAACAGCACCTGAGTGCCCAAACAGCTTTATTTTTAAGGAAGCAGTACAAAGTTGTTTTTCAAGGAAGATAGATACATTTTAAACTGAACTATGAGAAGAGAAACAGGCACAAATTCCCAGGTAAACATAATCTATTATTATTGTGTAACCTCTAAAATATTGGCAATACTACATATCTACAAGATTAGCTAGAAAATGTATGTGACTGCTTTGAAGTGCAGCTGTGAAGTTAAAAGCTAAAGGTTAAGGAAAACACGTTTTACTTATGCTGGGTTAAAAGTTGAAGCTTAGAGAAAATGTTATTATCTGCTGAAGAGGGTCAATAGACGGGGGTTCATCCCCTGGATGTTCTCCCAAGCTGGGGGCCACCTCACAGCTCACTCTCTACAGTTCTTCATTAGGCAATCAGAAACATCCAGAGGAAAAAAAAATTCTAACACAAATACTCAAGTTCTAGTCTGCACAAATGGCCAACTTCCTCTTAAGAACTAATGCTCTGGCTCGGCACCTGTGGCTCAACGGGTTAAGGCGCCAGCCACGTACACCTGAGCTGGCGGGTTCGAATCCAGCCCGGGATCGCCAAACAACAATGATGGCTGCAACCAAAAAATGGCCGGGCTTTGTGGCGGACGCCTGTAGTCCCAGCTACTTGGGAGGTGGAGGCAAGAGACTCGCTTGAGCCCAGGAATTGGAGGTTGCTGTGAGCTGTGGATGCCACAGCAGCACTCTATCCAGGGTGACAGCTTGAGGCTCTGTCTCAAAAAAAAAAAAAAAAAAAAGAACTAATGCTCTAATAATTAAAGTCTAAGTGGGAGATATAAGGACACTTATTTTCTTGTTGGAAACTCTGATACTCTCTCTTCCCTACATGATCCATCCACACCCACAATACCTACTCACAATGATAGAGAACATTTTAAAGTTTTTTTTTTTTTTTTTGAGACAGAGCCTCAAGCTGTCACCCTAGTTGAGTACCATCGCATCACAGCTCACAGCAACCTCTAACTCCTGGGCTTATATGATTCTCTTGCCTCAGCCTCCCAAGTAGCTGGGACTACAGGCGCCCGCCACAATACCCGGCTGTTTTTTTTGGTTGTAGTTGTCATTGCTGTTTGGCAGGCCTGGGCTTGATTTGAACCCACCAGCTCTGGTGTATGTGGCTGGCGCCCCAGCTTCCTGAGCTACAGGCGCTGAGCCTTAAAGTATTTATTTATTTATTTATTTATTTTTGCAGTTTTTGGCCGGGGCTGGGTTTGAACCCACCACCTCCGGCATATGGGGCCGGCGCCCTACTCCTTTGAGCCACAGGTGCTGCCCACCTTAAAGTGTTTTAAAACAGCTTACTATCTCATGTGATCTTAATAATCCTGTAAGACAACTAGATTGGTACTAAAATAACTGAATAACCCTAAGATGGCTTGGCCAAGGACCGGTAGCATATAGATGGAGACTCTGGTATCAAATCTAGGACCCCTAACTCCACATGCAGATAGATGCACAGTGTCATAAAGAGTTTAAACCCAGGCAAAGTTACAACAAGCAAGCCAGAAGGAAGCAAGGCTTGGGTAGAGCTACTGCTCCCGGCACAAGCCAAAGACGACAGTGACTAGAGATGACAGGACTGCTTTAATGCCTCACAGTCTTGAGAACTGGTAACTACTAAAGTTGAAAGAATTCAGTTCTTCATAATAATTGCAACTCGAATTTTAGAGTCCTCATCCTAATGAGGAGATAAGCATATAAATAAGTACAAGTAAGAGTGACACTAAATTTTAAAACAAAGGAGGGTGAATACAAGAAGGCTATATACACAAAGTTGCATTTTTGGTGGGTTTTGGTAGGGGAGAGAGTCTCACTCTGTCAACCTGGGTTGAGCGCGGGGCCATCATAGCTCACAGCAACTTCAAACTCTTGGGCTCAAGTGATCCTCTTCCCTCAGCCCCCCGAGGAGCTGGGACTACAGGCACCCACAACACTTGGCTAGTTTTTCTATTTTTAGTAGAGAGGGGTCTCAATTTGCTGAAGCTGGTGTTGAACTCCTGCCTCAGCCTCCCAGAGTGCTAGGATTACAGGTGTGAGCCACTATGCTGGGCCTACAAAGCTTCGTTTTGAAAGGCAAACTAGAGCTCAATGGATGTAGAGTGAATGAAACACATTTAAGATAGAGAGAACAGCAAGTGTAAACACAGAGTTAACTGGCTTTCGGGTATCTCCATTCCAACTACAGCCTGAATAATCATCCTGAGATGGCAAAATATACCTTTTTTTTAACATTTTAACCAAAGGAAAGGACTACTTCTCACTGTAATAAACTAGCATGTAGTTTTAGATGCTGATCTCTTGGGAGTTTTATTAGTATTATCTGATCCCTGGAAGACCCCAGATCAATTTAAAAGCATCAATGAAACTGAGTTTCTGAATTGGACCACGGTGATAACACCAACATGGTGGGTGTACCCAGGTGGTAAATGGACAAAATTAGGCCACCTTGAGTAGCTATCTCGTCAGTCTCCTCTTAAGCTATAATATTGTACTACCCAAATACTCAAACACAGGACCTGGACACATCAAAACCAGGCAACTTTAAAAATAGACTCTTAATTTCTACCCTTGAAGATTTTGATTTGGTACATGAAGAGGAGTTTGAGAATCTCTTAAAAGTTCTGTGATTCCACAGTCCAACTAGGCTGCAGAGTCACTGCTTTACACTTTGTCAAAAAGACTTGTAATCAAAGGACCCCACTGGATTCCTTTTTAGAATAGTATGTGGTAGGATGTGGTACTAAACAGTAAGAAAAAGAAAAAAATGGAAAAATTAACCATGACTGTGACGAACTACTTACTTGAAAGTGTTTAAAGATTAATTCAGGATTGAAGTACAACTGAAAGGGTGTGATCAATTCCAACTGCTGAAATAGAAAACGATCTTCTTAAAGCAAATCAATCAAGAAACAAATTTCAACATTTACAACAAAAGATTAGTAGTAGGTGTAGCAATTTACACCTCTCAGTCTAATTTCCTTAAGCCTTTCTTTTCTGGCCAGAGGAAGAGGTTGGTAAAGAATTCTGCAGAACTGGTGTAATTCTTTATATCCTCATACCTAACACAAAATAAGTTTGTTTTATGTTGCAATAGTTGAGGCACACATGAAGACATAGGAGGCAGGCCAAAGGTGAGATTGGAGACACAGAACAAGAACAACTGCTACGAATCTGCCCATTACTTGGGCACCACTACTAAACAGCTGTGCGAAACACCACAACTCAGTTGAATTAACGGAGAATCAAGACCCTGCCACCGTTAGGGCAGGGTGCCTGCAGCCAGCCCTTTATTACATACATGCTCTTTGTTTTCAAGCCGTTTCCTTCTCTACAATTTCAGGCTTGCTTTCCTCAACTCCCAAGTTTCTTCACTTAGCGGACCTTCCTCCCACTGTATTGTCACCACACAATACAGAGCTCTTGGGCACATTTCTTACTAAGATGGGCGGTTCCCGAAGCCCTGCGCTGCTCCAGGTGTGGCCTTCATTTCTTAGAAACTGACCTGACCTCTCATGAAACAGCAGTCCCTTCACTGGTCACTGGATGAGAATTCTCAGCTCCACCCTGAACCCCAGAATAAGCCCTGTAAGCCTCCACCCACCCTTGGGACCAGCCCCTCTGGGCCTCCTGGAGGTCCAAACCCCATTTCCCTGAAGACCCAGTCATATCCAGCCCAGATAGTCAGAAGCTGGAGCTGCAGCTGCTCACCACAGCAGCGGTGGTGAGGACACAGGCGGTAGTGTAGGCGCGGCTGACCGGTGGGATTTGCAGGTACTCTAGCCGGAGGCTCTGGTACGCCATCTTTCCCACCACCGCCTGCCCCCCTACTTCCTCTTCCGCCAGTAGGCCGAGGTGGTGGGGCGCACTCGACGCACTGCCCCTTTTAGCCTGCCCGCCGCTGTCCAATCATCGCCGCGCAGTCGGCCAGTCACCAATCGCCAGAGCCCTAAGAAAGTCATTCCCACCAATCACGAGTTGCCTTACCGCAGCAGCCCAGCCTTGCTTCTCCACCCACCAACTTCGGGGGCGAAGAAAGTACCGCTTGCTTCCGCCAATCCCCGCCGGCCACAGCTAGCTTTCCCGCCTGGCAGCTTCCTGTCGCCAGTCGAAGTGCCCCTTCCCGGCCCTACAGCCAACCAATCAGAAGCGGGATAGTATCCCGCGTAGGCTTTCGTTCGCGGAGGCACTAACCATTCGGAGTTTGGGGGAGGCCGCGGCGTCACCTATCCCTGACAGCTGGCAGTGGTTTGAAGGAAGTGGCGGGAAGTTGGCGTGTGGTCGAGTTCATCACTCTCACGGTCGCCGCGGTAAGTGCCGCGGGACTGCATTTTCTCTTTGGAGGAGCGGGAAGAGTTGACTGTTACCATCACCGGGCCGCACAAGCGACCTCTAGAGCGTGGCCGCGGTCTGGGACCTGCCCGTCGCGTCCCGTCTCGCAGCGCCGCCGCAGGGCCCGACGGGAGTCGGGGCGGGCTGGGGGGCGGCCGGAAACGGCTCCCGCTCTGCGTCTTCTGGGTCCTGTCCGGCGGGGTCGCAAGCTCGTAGACGACTAAACCCGCCGACGCGGGATAAATCTGCAGATCCTCATTAGGCGGCACTCATCCTGCCCTCAGGAATTCTAAGTCTAGCAGAGATGACGAGGCGGTAGAACGTAGTGCCGGAAGAGAAGTCCTGAAGGAAATTCGGAGGAGGGGATTTATCAGGGAAATGTACTTGAACTAACCCTTGAAAGATACTTGTCCTTGAGGGGAAGGAAATAGCTGGGTTTGGCTGGAGCAGAGTAGCCACATCATAGCAAGGGAAGTTAAAAACATCATGTCTGGTGGCTTATAAGGAAGCGCTAAAGATTTTGAAATAAGGGAGTGACCATCACGTCAGATGGTACGTAAGGAGGGACCCAAGTAAAAGTCTGAAGAAATTGTTTTTTAAAAAGTATATAAATTGGGGCCGCGCCTGTGGCTCAGTGGGTAGGGCACCGGCCCCATATACTGAGGGTGACGGGTTCAAACCCGGCCCCGGACAAACTGCAACAAAAAAATGGCCAGGCGTTGTGGCGGGCGCCTGTAGTCCCAGCAACTCGGGAGGCTGAGGCAAGAGAATCGCTAAGCCCAGGGGTTGGAGGTTGCTGTGAGCTGTGTGATGATGCCATGGCTCTCTACTGAGGGTGACAAAGTGAGACTCTGTCTCTAAAAAAAAAAAAAAAAAATTAATATATGAAATACTGGCTCGGCACCTATACTTCAAGCGGCTAAAGCGCCAGCCTCATACACCTGAGCTGGCGGGTTCAAATCCAGCCCGGGCCCGCCAAACAACAGTGATGGCTGCGACCAAAAAATGGCCGGGCGTTATGGCGGACGCCTGTACTCCCAACTACTTAGGAGGCAGAGGCAGGAGACTCGCTTGAGCCCAGGAATTGGAGGTTGCTGTGAGCTGTGATGCGACAGCACTCTATCCAGGGTGACAGCTTGAGGCTGTGTCTCAAAATAAAATAAATTGGTAATTTACAAGAGAAATTTCCCACCAAATATCACCCTCACAATCGGTTGTTAAAACAATACTGGTTTATTACTATACAAAGGGAGAACACCAACTCAACAGGGCTTTGGCAGTCTCAGGGAAGAAGAGCAAGATCAGAATATTTTGAGAACTATTCCTTCTCCACTCCCACTGCTTCATTTGATGAGCCTAAAAATAATAATAAATAAAATAATTTAGAATATTTTGAGAACTGGAAGTTTAAAATGGGTCTTTCATTATGGAGGCTTGATTAAAATTGGGTACAGATCACGATACAATAGTACAGGAATGCGAGGGTTTTTGAGAAAAAAATTTCAGAGAAACTTAGCATGCAGATTGTTGATGCTTTCCATTGAAGAGTTGATACATCTTTTAGGGAATTTGTAATGAACAATTGAACCGTTTGAACAGTGACAATATTATTCCCGTCTTCTAGAATTGTAAACTCATGCTAATGTAAACATTAGGTGTTTACATAACAAACATTAAGTGTGTGGGGGAGGGATTATAGGGTAGTTTCACTTGTGTCACTATCTGTGTGTGGGGCTAGATGGTTTTGGATTTTAAAGACTAACAATGTAGAATAATTTTAGTATCAAGTTTTGGCAAATACGTGAAAGAAATTCCCATATACTGCAAGGTAGGAGTGTAAACCAGCCTACCTGTTAAGGGTACTATTTTGGCAGTATTTAGTGAAATTAACTATGACTCACATAATTACACAGTGATTACTTCCCTGTATATATTTCCTGCAAGTCCCTAAGGAGACATTATAGGAAACATACTGGTTACAACATTTTTGGTAGAGAGATACTGGAAATAAATTAGGTGTCTGTCACAAGGAGAATGGACACATTAAGTGTGGGATATGCAAATAATAAAATTGATGGGATACCTCAGAACCAATGAAGTAAATTGGAGTATAATAACATGAGGTTACCACAAACATAAAGGAAAATGTGAACATACAAGGACATTTGCACTACAATGTTTGTTGCAGCTCAGTTCATAAATGCCAAGAATTGGAAGCAACACAAGTGCCCATCAACCCATGAATGGATTAACAAACTGTGGCATGTGTATAACATGTTGTGCTATTCAGCCATGAAAAACGGAGACTTTACATCTTTTGTGTTTACCAGGATGGGGTTGAAACGAAACACATTGTTCTTTGTAAAGTATCACAAGAATAGAAAAACAAGGGCTGCGCCTATTGCTCAGTGGGTAGGGCGCCGGCCCCATATACTGAGGGTGGTGGGTTCTAACCCGGC
>CAUYRH010105962.1:0-11191 GCA_963574655.1 Perodicticus potto | reverse complement strand
TTATTGAGTCATAACTGTGTACAATAATTCAGTCTTGGAGTACAGTGTGCGGGCTTCACATACAATCGGAGATATTTTTATCAACCTGATTAATATAACATTCATGATATTTTCTCATTTACTATGTGAAAACAATTTTGAGAGTCTCACTTCAGCCTCCCGAGTAGCTGGGACTGTAGGTGCCTACCACAATGCCCGGCTATTTTTTGCAGTTTGGCCAGGGTCGGGTTTGAACCCATATATGAGGCTAGCACCCTACTCACTGAGCTACAGGCACCGCCCAATTTGGGGGTTTCTTCACCAAACTTTCATAGGAAGACTTACCAACTATGGATACAAGTCCACTTTGAAGACATAGACTGTTCTCTAAAGATATGAAGTGAGGGGACACTAGTGAGCAGGATAATTAAGTTCCTTGATCTGACTACGAGCGGCTTTGAGGTTCCTGAGGGAAAAGGGTTTGCTTCTGGCTCCTTTCATTAGATGAGGATTAATATCAATGCCAAACAATTTGTTTAAAACATTCCTGTCCTGGGCCAGGCACGGTAGCTCACGCCTGTAATCCTAGCACTCTGGGAGGCTGAGGTGGGTGGATTGCTTGAGCTCATGAGTTCAAGAACAGCCTGAGCAAAAAGAAAGACCCCCATCTCTACTAAAAATAGAAAAACTGAGGCAAGACAATCACTTGAGCCCAAGAGTTGGAGGTTGCTGTGAGCTATGATGCCAAGGCACTCTACCCAGGGTGACAGCTTGAGATTCTGTCTCAAAAAAAAAAAAATTCTGTCCTGGCCAGGCGAGGTGGTTCACACCTGTAATCCAGCACTCTGAGAGGCCGAGACAGATAGATTGCTTGAGCTCAGGAGTTCAAGACCAGCCTGAGCAATATGAGCAACCAGACCATCTCTACTAAAAACAGAAAAACCAGCTGGCATTATAGTGGGTGCTTGTAGTCTCAACTATTCGAGAGGCTGAAGCAGGAGGATCACTTGAGCTCAGGAGTTTGAATTTCCTATGAGTTATGACTCCATGGCAAGCTACCCAGGGTGACAGAGTGAGACTCTATCCCCCCCCAAAAAAAATTCTTTCCTAATTCCATATCTATTCAGGCCCAGCCAACATTCCAATGTCTAATTCAGAATGGTGATAAAGCAATATTCATCCGTATTCATGAAAATGAAACCACTCTCAAGATAAATTCATCCCCTTTGTGTTAAATGCCCTATGTTTTTAATACAATTTTCCTTGATAATGGAATTTAATGAAAATAGGACTAGATTAAATGGAAAGGCAGGACATGAGTGAGGAGGGAGACAGTCTCCTATAAAATTCCCTGTGGGTGGATCTTATTCTAGACTGGAGCTGTCTGCAGGAAGCTCCAAAAGCCAGCAGAGAAACAAAGGAGTAAGTGGTGAGTCAAATCATATGTATTTTTCATTTTTTAACTTCTCAGATTTCTACAAAGAGCAGGTATGAGAAAGTAAGTCCAAAGAATGGAGCAATCTGTTAATTAGGTAATTTGTTGTCCAAAACCAACTCAATGCCAAGGACAGGGTGTACAGTTAGGAATAGTTGGCCTTCCTCCCTGGCAGTGGTAGGTGGGACTTAGATTTTCAATACACAGGCTGGAGAAATGACAGACTCTTCACTTTCTATAACTAGAGCAGCTTGGGGATGCTCCAAGATAGTTGAGTTTTCTGCATTAACTCTATTCAACCTCTCAGCTACTGGTAGGTTTTACATTTGGTCTCAACCAGATTGGTCCAAGAGGCAACAGAGGCAGGAAACTTGAAGGGTTTGTGAGTACAAGATAAATCTAATGAGACCCACATATGTAAGTATCAAAGTTGTAACTGACACATGAAAATGAAAAAAAAAGTAATTATTTTTGCACCCAAAATATAGTCATTTCAACTGCAATCAGTTTTTATTTATTTTTGTTTTTATTTTTCTGAGACAGATTGTCATTCTGACACTCAGGCTAGAGTGCCATAGCATCATCACAGCTCACAGCAACTTCAAGCTTCTGGGTTCAAGTGATCCTCCTAGCTCAGCCTCCCCAGTAGCTGGGACTACAGAGGTTCTCCACTATGCCTGGCTAGTTTGGGGGGTTTGTTTTTTCCTATTTTTAGTAGAGACAGTATCTCGGTCTTGCTCAGGCTGGTCTCAAACTCCTGAGTTCAAGCAATCCACCTGCCTTGGAATCCCAGAATGGTAGGATTATAGCAATGAGCCACGGCACCCAGCCTGTAATCAGTTTTTAAATGGCATCATTGAGATAATTTCCATTCTTTTTGTTATTAGGTCTTAGAAGCCTAGTGAGTGTTTTACACTCATAGAACATCTCAATTTAAATAAGCCCTGATTCAGCTCAGTAGCCACCCTTTCCATATGGGAAAGTTTCATGATGAGTACTGTAGTTCATTACAGCAAGCATTTCAAATATCAGTAGTTATAAGTCCTTCTTCCTGTTTGTTCCTTCATTACCTAGTACTCAGTTTGGCATCTACTAGGTACATGGAATCTGTACGTGTTTGAGATGGCAGACCCCATGGACAAATAATCATTTGACTCACAAGAACCACAATATCTTGTTCATATATCCACAGACAATTGACGATGGCTGAGCACTTTAAAGAAGCAAGTAGATGTCCTCTCTCCCTGGACTATCTTGAAAATACCATGCACCTGAAATGTGGATACCTCTGCTGCCTCCAATGCATGGACTCACTGCAGAAGAATCCCCATGGGGAGGGTGTGCTGTGCCCCTTCCGTCCTGAGGTCTCTCAGAATGACATCAGGCCCACTGCTCAGCTGGAGGATCTGGTGTCCACGGTCAAGGAACTGGAGGTGAGCTGAAAGCTGTCCTACAGATGAACCCTAGGATGAGGAAGTTCCATGATAGGAGTCTGTATCACCTGCCCAAACTCATAAAGGGCCCTGGGAGATAGCCGTCAACATTTCTCCCTAACTGTGGGTGTTAGCTGATGCCAGACCCTCCAAACATTCATGCTTCCCAAACATGTTCTTACCTCATAGTGTAGATTTTCATAAAATCTGTGATAATTTGTACCATAATTTTGAAGGGAAACTAGAGTCTATTCTTTCATGCATCACATGCACTAAAGCAGCGGTTCTTAACCTGTGGGTCTTGATCCCTTTGTAACAGTGAATACATCACAGCCTTAGAAAGGTTGAAACCACTGCACTAAAGGAAAAAAACTCTTTAATCAAATGATTCAATAACCTAATGTAGAAAGAATTAGTCCAATAAATAACATGCACCCATTACAACTATAGTCCTGCATTCAACACATAAGATTGGACATAATCAGAAGCCTGGGGAATGTTTCCCAGGAAAATTCTGATATAGACAAGAAATATAGAATAAAATAAATGGAGGTGAAGAAAACATTAGAGTTTTTGTAGTGGAAGTGAGGAGGGAGTCTGTAGTATATGTCTTTTTTAAACTACTAGTTTTTCTGTCTACAGTGGATATGACCTTGGATGTGGACACTGCCAACGACCATCTCATCATTTCTGATGACCTGAGGAAGGTTCACTGTGAGAGCTTCAAGCGGAAGAGGAAAGAGCATCCAGAGAGATTCAACTACACCTTGTGTGTCCTGGGCACCCCTCGGTTCACTTTTGGCCGGCATTGCTGGGAGGGAGACATGGGCAGGATTGAAGAGTGGTACGTGGGTGTGTGCAAAGAATCCATTAATCAACAAGAGGAGATTGTACTGTCTTCATACCATGGCTTCTGGACTGCGGGTTTGAGCTCTTCTCTGCCAGTACCACAACCTTGACTGGTCTCTGGGTGAGTCCATGGCTACACTGGCTGGGGATTTTCCTGGATATGGACATGGGAATCTCCTTCTGTGATGTCAGTGATGGGTCCCATATCTTCATGTTCATCCACATTTCTGCTGCAGAGCTGCTGTGTCCATGACACAGTGTCCACTACTGTGTCATGTAGCTAATGATGGTCAAGGGTCCTTGAGAATCTATCCTGTGATGAAATTGGGTGCTTCCAGCTCTCCGTGTTAACCTGGGCATGGGAAAAACACAAACCATGATTAGGAAATTAAGAGGAGCTCATAAACCAAAGCTAAGAACTTTTCTGCCCTGTACACATGGCACAAAGTTGTAGAAGAAAAATAATTGGTCATTTAATGAATTAAGAGCACTAATTATATTAATTTGGAAAAGATCACAAATCAGATCTATAGGGTGTCATGTTGTTTATTTGGGTCTCATTTTTTTTCTGTTTCAATAAATATTTTGAATTTTGAAATCAGTTCCCAATGTTTCTATTTCTTATAAGATCAACTAAGTGTGTTCTGGATGTTATAAACTACATAATAATTTGAATGTGACCAAAAAAATTGGTTCCTAAATGATAAGGATCCAAGATCTATAAAACACTAATATATAAAAACTACACATGGGCATTAAGGACACCCTGTATACACACAGACACACACACACACACACACACACACACATATATGCACTCAGTTTTACCCAACAACTGACAAACACTCATTTATTTCAAGTGCATGTTGGACATATTTGGCCATGAGACACAAAAACACATCCTACCTTTCCCCTTGAGTTTTTTCTTAAAACTGCTTGCTCTGGGCACATGCAAATATAAATAAAAATCTGCCTCACCATATGTTGTCACTCGCAACCTGTAGCTCAATGACATATAGTATATACAATCTCTAATGTTGTCGCCCACACCCTGAAGCTCAATAACGCATAGTATATCCCATTTCTGCAAAGCAGTGAGAATTCCTGGCAAAAAACTTTGTGTCAACCCTCCTCCTACCCCTTTATTGCCAGTCTCTGTGCATTCAGATGGGAGGGGCACAGTCTAAAAATGCAGAGACGTGTCTTTGTATTGAGGTGCACTATGGAAGCTTGCACAACCTCTCTCCTGGTGTTCTCCTCTTTTGGTGGGAACTGAGTGTTACCAAAAATTCAGCATGTGTCTCCAAGGCCACATAAGAACAACAAAGACAAGTGATCTGAGGATAAAAAGAGGGAAATTTATTCAATTTCTGGTAGATGAGGAGGTTGTCAGACTCCTGTCCTTATGTACCATCATCATGCTTCCGCGCAGAAATAGGGAGGTTTTCAAGAGAACCATTCTGATTAATCTCGTCTTTAACCAAGAGAATCTCATCACCTCCACCCAGACAATTCCCTTGAGTCATTCCTGTGATACAAAGAAAAAAGAACATGCCTCTGCTCCTCCTGACCACTGATCTTAGCCAGGGTTGCAGGTTTTAATTCCCAAAAAGAATGGGGCAGGTTTTAGAAACAGAAAACATTTTTACCCTTTTTCAAGTCATTCCCCCTGTAACAAGTATATTACATATTAGTGAAGTCTGGGCTTTTTCTGTGACCCCCACCCTGTTAGTAAACGTAGTACCCCTGAGGCATTATAATCTCTCATGCCACACTCTCTTCTTACCCTCCCATCTTCCCACAACTTAGAATCTTCAAAGTCTGTTATTAAACACTCCAGGGCATGGAAAATCTCTCCCCTGCTAAGTGGGATGTTAAAAGACAAGTTCCTCCAAATATCAAAGATTCTTACAGTACTGAACTGCAGTAGAGTTGGCATGGAGAATTTTTTGGTGGTGGTGGTGGTGGTTTCCCTCCCCCACACTCCCCTCTCCCCTCCCCCCGCCCCGAAACAGAGTCTTACTTTATCGCCCTCAGCAGAGTGCTGTGGTGTCATACCTCACAGTCAGCAACTTTAAATTCTTGGGCTCAAGTGGTCCCCTTGCCCCAGCCTCCCGAGTAGCTAGGACTACAGGCGCCTGCCACAATGCCTGGTTATTTTTAGAGACGGGGTCTCAATCTTGCTCAGGCTGGTCTCAAACACATGAGCTCAGGCAATCTATCCAGCTTGGCCTCCCAGAGCATGAACCACCGTGACAGCCTGGGCATGGAGAATTTTAACACCAACCCAGTGGAAAGCAGCAAAGCTCCTTTCTGCTCAAAGATCCAATTGGAAAAAAAAAATGTTAAAGGTAACAAACACTCAAGGTCAACCCTGTGAGTGTACTAAGAATTCCAATAAGTTTTCCTCTAAAACTTAAGGGCAAAATTCCTAACCCCCCAAACCAACATAAATACATTTCCAGGCTCAGGAATGTTTTGGAGAACTTGTTAGAGGTAAATCCAGCAAGATCGGCTGCTATTTCCACAGCTGAGGCCACGTGCTGTTCCCAAAGAAAATATCAGCACTGTTTTGTTTTTTGCTGTTTGTTTTTATCTTATTGAGACAGAGTCTCACTCTGTCCCCCTGAGTAGAGTGCCCAGGCACATCATTATGGCTCACAGCAACCTCAAACTCTTGGGCTCAAATGATCCCCTTGCCTCAGCCTCCAGAGTAGCTGAGAGTACAGGTACCCACCACAATACCCAGCTACTTCTTCTATTTGTAATAAAGACAGGGTCTCACTGTTGCTCAGTCTGGTCTTGAACTCGTGAGCTCAAGCAATTCACCCACCTCAGCCTCCCAGAGTGCTAGGATTACAAGCGTGAGCCACCACACCTGGCCCCATAAGTCTTGCTCTTGATTGACTCATAATAAATAAATGCAAAACATTTTAGGGATAAATGCTTTAGAATCAAGAATCAAGAAAATGACAAATTAAAGAATAACCACTCTCAAAAGTAGGAAGAGCTTTTAAAGGATTTTGAAGAGAAATTAAACTTATTAAAATAATGACTTATGAAAAAAATGTTACATATGCATATATATGTGTGTGTATGTATATATACTCATATGTATAGGAGATTATTTTAACTCCCAGTTGATAGAGAAATGCAATGTGAAAGGATCTAAAATAAACTGTGAATTCTCACATAAGTTGGATTTAATTTTAACCAAAATACATTACTTGAACAATAATTTTTAATTCAACTTATTAATATGTTTTTTAGGATATTGTATCCTCATTTATAAGTGAAATATGTTTGTAATTTCCCTTCATAATAATATATTTTTTCCAATTTTAATATCAGGTATATCCAGATGAAGTAGAATGAACTTGAAGTATTTCTTCTTTTTCTATTATCCATAAGATTTGGCGTGATATGTTATTTGAAATCATCTTCAATGTCTATTTATAAATATTAGTTGTCTATTTTTGAGACTTTGGAAAAATAAAATAAAATAAAAAATAAAAAAGCCAAAAAAATTCCATGATCTCTATTAGTCTGAGAGATGGACATGAAACAACTCCCATTCTCCCAACAAGATGTATCTTGTATTAAAGAATTTATTTATCCCCCAAGAATCCTCATTGTCTCAGTAATTGCATCTTTGTACAACAAGAGACTGGACTTGGACCAAAATGCCCCTTAGTTTCAACAACGCTCTCTTGGTGCTTACATCATACACTGTAACCACGTTGTTAGGAATGCCTTGTCTGACCTGTTAAACCATAAGAACACGCACTTGAGATGTGTCCATCTCTGCCCCACCCTTAAAGCACATGGCATGACACCTCAAACATGAATGAATTGAATAAAAAGGATTTTTATTTTGGATGAATGAATGAATAAAAAGGATTTTTCATAAATCAAAAAAAATAATAAAGTAAAATAAACTGTGGAACACAACTTCTTCTTTTTTTTTTTTTTTGAGACAGAGTCTCACTATATCACCCTTGGTAGAGTGCCATGGCATCACAGCTCACAGCAACCTTAAATTCCTGGGCTTAAGCGATTCTCTTGTCTCAGCCTTCCAAGTAGCTAGGACTACAGGAGCCTGCCACAACGCCTGGCTATTTTTTTTTTTTTTTGTAGTTGTCAGTGTTGTTCAGCAGGCCCTGGCTGGGTTCAAATCCGCCAACCTGGTGTATGTGGCTGGGGCCCTAGCTGCTGAACTACAGGTGCTAAGCGTGGGTCACAACTTCTATTTGTGTGTTTTGAAATTTGTCTTCATGAGATAAAAGGAATTGTGAGGTGGAAAGTGCCTTGCCTTTGGATGCAAAATGAGAAAAGTATCACACAAACACCAGTCCAGGAGGAATGTGGAAATGATCCAGTGAAGCCAATTTAATTTCACGCCCTAAAGGTGATTAATTCCCTCCCACCCTCCCACCCTCCCTCCAATATTCCAATTCCCCTCTTAGCTCCTCACAGTCTGATCATCTGTGACTCATCTGATATGTACCTTGAGGAACATTTTTGAACATTTTTTAAAAACAGAAATGAATCTCAATTTTTTTTTTTTTTTTTTTGGAGACAGAGCCTCAAGCTGTCACCCTGGATAGAGTGCTGTGGCTCACAGCTCACAGTAACCTCCAATTCCTGGGCTCAAGCGAGTCTCCTGCCTCTGCCTCCCAAGTAGCTTGGACGACAGGTGCCCACCACAACGCCCAGCCATCCTTTGGTTGCAGCCGTCATTGTTGTTTGGCGGGCCGGAGCTGGATTCAAACCTGCCAGCTCAGGTGTACGTGGCTGGCACCTTACCCCATTGAGCCACAGGCGCCAAGCCATGAATCTCAATTTATATATGCTGTGAAGTGTGGGAAATACTAAAATTGTTATGGTATTTTTCATATTGAACAGCATCACTAACAAAAAACAGAACTTTCCCTGGCTGACTGTCAGGCCACTGTGTTGGTGTTTCTTTACCAAGTGTCTACGCTGGAATCTTTACACTTTGGGAAAAACTCCTTTGTGAAGTAGCGAGTGTGGTCTAGTAAGTGTTTCAGTGAAGACTCTAGAACAAGTTAACTGAATTTTCTTGATTGAAATACAAGGCAATAACAATTCCACGGTCAGAAACTATTTGAAGTTAGCCCCATTCAATTTGAAAGGATTCATCGTATAGTCCAGTTTTTGAAAACTTCCAACTAATCCTCATTCCATCTGTTATCATCAACACACATGATATTCAAGACCTAATCTGGAAAGATAATGTGCAGTATTTAGTAAATAAATGCTTCCTTTTTAGTAAATAAAATAATAGAGTAGCAAGTGTGGTCTAGTGTTTCGGTGAAAACTGAAATACTTACTAGGGGGTGAATTTCATGTATTAAAATACATCTTGGCCAACAACATAAGAATTTTTCACATTCGCCATAATTAGATCAAAATGTGATGGGATTAAAGAAGAGGGGCAGGATGGGAATAAAGTGGGTGGAGAGACACTCTCTAATAAAAGGCCCTTGAATGTGAGTTTCTCTCCAGATCTGAGCTGTCCTTGGCCAGAGCTGGGAGCCAGAGGGAGCCTAGCGGAGGAGAGGTAAGTTCATCATTGTTTTTTGTTCCTTCAGATTAATATGAGGGTACATACAGTTAGGTTACATTGTTTGCATTTGTAAGGTGTACTTGTTACTTGTGTAATTTAAGGTGTACTTGTGTCTTTTATCCAGGGAGTGTCCCATATACCTGTGCATTTTTCCTGAGGGGTAGGAACCTGCTGATCCCCCACCTCCAGTTCTCAAATTTATTATTTATTTACTGAGACAGATTCTCACTCTGTCATCCTGGGTTGAGTGCTGAGGTATCATAGCTTACAGCAAGCTCAGAACTCCTAGGCTCAAGCGATCCTTCTGCCCCAGTCTCATGAGTAGCTGGGACTACAGGAACCAGGTGCAGTTTTTCTACAGTTTTCTATAGTTTTCCCTGGTTAGTTTTTCAATTTTTAGTACAGAAAGGGTCTCACTCCTGCTCAGGCTGGTCTTGAACTCTTGACCTCAAGCAATCCACCCGCCTCGGCCTCCCAGAGCTCTGGTATTACAGGCCTGAGCCACCGAGTCCTGCCCCTTTCTTTCCTTTTTTTTTTTTTTTTGTAGAGACAGAGTCTCACTTTATCGCCCTCGGTAGAGTGCCGTGGCGTCACACAGCTCACAGCAACCTCCAACTCCTGGGCTTAGGCGATTCTTTTGCCTCAGCCTCTTGAGTAGCTGGGACTACAGGCACCCGCCACAACGCCTGGCTATTTTTTGTGTGTGTGCAGTTCAGCCGGGGCTGGGTTTAAAACCACCACCCTCGGTATATGGGGCCGGCGCCCTACTCCCTGAGCCACAGGCGCCACCCCTGCCCCTTTCTTAAATTTGAGTTTTTCTCTCAGACGAGCACTTTCTTGTTCAAGTACAAGTTTCACATTAGCATTAAGTATCACAAGAATGGAAAGCAAGAAGCCAATAGATGATCTAATACATACCCACATAAGAGAAAGACTCTTTTCAAAGTGGAGGACCGGGGAACAAAGGAGCCGCTAGAGGCGGAGGTAGGTAGGGGATAGGGAGTATATGACACACCTCTTGGACACAACTATAAGGACACACTATAAGTTGTGCAGGACACAACTATAAAAGGGACTTTACCTAACAAATGCAAGCAGTGCAACATAATTCTTTGTACCCTCAATGAACTGTAACAATTTTAAAAAAGTACAGGGGTGCTGGTTTTTCCATTGTTGTGATAATTTTTTTTTTTTCTGAGACAGAGTCTCACTTTGTCACCCTTGGTTGAGTGCAGTGATATCACAGCTCACAGCAACCTCAAACTCTCAGGCTCCAGTGATTCTCTTAACTCAGCCTCCCAAGCAGCTGGGACTACAGGTGCCTGCCACTACACCCGGCTATTTTTGTTGTTGTTGTACTTGTTGTTGTTTGGCAGGCCTGGGCTGGATTCGAACCTGCCAGCTCCAGTATATGTGGCTGGCACTGAGCCGCTGAGCTACAGGTGTTGAGCCCATTCTTGTGACAATTTACTTAGGAAAGTGTTTTCCTAATCCATACAAATTGTAACAAAGGAAACAAAACCTCCATCATTTATTCTTATGTTTTTACTACTAAAATTTCTTCAAAGAACAGATAGGATGCAGTAGTTTGACAGGGAATAAGGTCTTTATTCAGGGAGTATTATCTGAGGCCAGCTCCATAACAGACACATGAGTGAACTTGAAGACATAGGGACCCCTGCCCCAGTAGCAGGCAGGAATTTGATTTTCAATATTACAGATGGAGAAATGACAATCGTTTGTTTTCTTGAATGGAGTTAGGTCTTGGTGGACTTTATGAGATGGTGAATATTGTTTCAGCCACGGATTTAGTCAACCTCTCAGATTCTGCTATAGGTTTTGTTCTCTTTTCCATTTTCCCCACGCTCCATCCCTTGGCAGCAGTGTCCTGATATAATTCCTGCC
>CAUYRH010105961.1:0-30399 GCA_963574655.1 Perodicticus potto | reverse complement strand
GTTAGGAGAAAACTTCTAAATACGGATCAAAATTGTTCTCACAAAGTAATGAGAAAGTCTCTTGAATGTTATCGCAATCAGGTTGATGAAAATATCTCTGATTGTATCTGAAGCCCATACACTGTACCCCATGATTGAATTATTGTACACAGCTATGATTCAATTAAAAAAAAAAAATCTACATATAATTTTTGAATCCCCCAAATTTTCTTGCTAATAGTCAACTATTGCCTGCAAGTCTTACCAAAAACATAAGTAGCTTATTAAGACATATTTTGTATGTTATATGCATTAGTGCTGTATTCTTACAACACAGCAAGCTACAGAAAGTTATTAAGAAAATCATAAGAGAAAGTATATTTGCTGTTCATTAAATGGGAATAGATCGTGATAAAGATCTTTGCTCTTATCTTCACATTGAAGAGGGTGAGGAGGAGGAAGAAGAAGGGTTGGTCTTGCTGATTCAAAGGTGGCAGAGGCAGGAGAGGTAGAGGAGGTGGAAGGGGGGCAGGAGAGACAGGCACACTCCGTGTAATTCTACGGTCTCTTACATCATAATTTCTCCCTTTTTTTCATTTTAATTTCTCTAAAAACGTCTGTCTTCCACCGTTTGTTTTAGTTTCAGTGCCTTGATGATAAAAGGGTCTGTATCATAAAACAAGGCAAAAGCAGTCTTTAATAACTAGAACCCTTCTGCCAGACTGTCTAATGTCAATTTGTTTTCTGGCACTGCTTTTTCTACTCTTCTTCCTCATCATCTGGCCCTGGTTCAGAAGCATTCATCTCCATCAAGCCCTCTTCTGTTAATTCCTGTGGTGTGTGGTGCTTGTTAGCTCTTGGAAGTCCAAGATCCATCTCTTGAAATCCTTCACTCACTTCCATTTCTTTCGTCATATCCACAGTGTCTTTAATAATTTGCTTGATTGGTTCTGTCTTAAATTTTATGAAGTCATGTACAATAGCTGGACATGCTTTCTTTCAGTAGCAACTTCCTTTTTAGGGCTTAATGGCTTTTGTGGCATTTCCTATAACAATGATTGTATCTTCAATGATGTAATCCTTCCAGGTTTGCATGATGTTCTTTTCCAAGGTACTGGCAATCCTTTCCATAGTACTGTATGTGATGAGCCTTAAAGGTCTTTGTGGCTCCCTAAAGGCTGAATTAGAGTTGTTGGGTTTGGGGACATGTAAACCATTTTAATACCTTCAGTGTTGAATTCATGGGGTTTTCGGTGGCTATGGGCATTCTCCAATATGAAAAGAATTCTCTGTGGACCCCACTGACCCGTATCAATTTAATAGCTCTTTTCAACAATACACAAAGTTAGCAACTAGTAAGTAAATGAACCATTTTACCAGGCTCTCGGGATTAAATCACCATTAATGAAACAGAATTTCCAGTTTCTCAGGATATAGGATAAGAAGGTCAAACCAATTTTCCAGAAGGTCCACAGGGTTAAATGGCAATCCCTTGCTGGCAAAATACTTCCTGACTTTAGAGAAGAGAAAACATCAAAGGAACCGATCCAGAAAACGGGTTCTCATTGTCCAGGCCCTCTTATTATACAGTCTAGACACTGGCAGTTGATGTTTATCTTTCCCTTCAAGGTTCAAGGATTAGAAACTTTATAGCTGAGGGTAGTCCTGATCATAAACCTGATTGTGTTTGCACAGAACAGTAGAGTTAGCCTGTCCCTTCCTGCCTTACATCTAGTGCTTGCTTTTCTTCCTTACTAGTAAATGTTCTTTGTAGCTTTTCCCCTCCCAAGCATAGGGCACTTTCATCTATATCAAAACGCTGTTCTGGTAGAATCATTTCTCCCCAGTGACTCTTAAGGCCTCTTATTCAACAAAAGCTTCTTCTCCTATTACCTTTTTTTTTCTTTAAGCCCAACCTCTTTCTATAATTATCAAACCATCCTTCACTGGCATTAAATTCTCCAGTTTTAGATCTTTCACCTTCCTTTTAAGTTGTCATATAATGACTTTGCTTTTCTTCTCAAATCACATCCGTCTATAGCAGCGGTTCTCAATCTGTGGGTCGTGACCCCTTTGGACTATATTAAAGGTTCACAGCATTAGGAAGTTTGAGAACCACTGGTCTATAGATACACTTCCCTTAGAGCAATCCTGTACCCACATAAAAGCTGGTTTTTTCAATAAGAATTAAAAAGGTACTTCACAAAAACTTCAAGATTTTCATACTGTACAAGGTATAGCTGCAGAAACACCTTTCCCTTTTTTTTTTTTTTTTTTACAATGACCTTTTCATTGGATTCATTTTTCCTGAAATGGTGGCAGCTGCAGCAGCAGACTTCAATTTATGGTGCATAACAAACAATTCAGCTTTTTCTTGTAATGTGATGACTTTGCTTCTTGGAAGCACTTCTAGCATCACACTAGTGGCATTTCATATGCGTCCCATTCTGTTACGTAAAATAAACATGATGAAAAACATACAAAATCCATGAGAGATCACTTTTTACTACCATCCATAATTTACTGGAGAGAAAATTGTTCATGTGATGATTTAATGTCACATGACATTTTAAGCTGACATTTGCAACACTTGAGCTCATTGCAATACCAACAGCAGGTGGCTATGAAATTACCAGAGTGGCAATCTGCAAAACCAACTTGGCCTTTGGATGTGCTCTGGCAACTTTCATCAACTCGACTTCACTGTCAAAAGTCATCATCTGAATCCCATTATCGGCAGGGTACTTAATTTGAGACATTTGTTTACAAGGATTTGCATAAATAATCCTCTCTGGAGGCACCCCGAGACTTTGCACCAATTGTATTTCAGTATTGCTAGCACAGTCAAATCCTGTCCCAATGGCAGCAAGGGTCTTCACAATGGCTCTACTGTCCTTACATTTGCCTGCATAAAAGGAAGTGACACGAGGAAGAGCTTTTAGCCATCTTCGGTGTTTCTTCAGAACATCTCCAAGGTCTGCTACACAGAAGGCATCGTCATCATCAGAAGAGGAAACATCATTGATTTTTTGGTCCAGAATGTCCTTGGCAGTAAAACCTTCATCAAGTAAGTGGCAGTCAAACTCTTCATTACTAATGTTGTCCATGGTTTCTTGATGTTTCTTTAAAAAGCTAAGAGAAGGAATTTAAAGAAATACTTCCAGCTTCTCACAAAGGCAATTCTCCAGGAATTCTGAATACCACCGCGTGTGTCCTCCAAGCAACAGTGGAAACGTTCTTAGAGCATCCGGGTGCCACAGGCCAGCCCCGTGGAGAAGCCGGAAAGCCGCTGCCCACGCAGAGCTGGAGCCAGAGCCGCAGGAGCGCTCTGCTGCCCCCACCGCACCCATCAGGGCCTGGCTTCCACCTGCTGGAGACATCGGCCTAAGGTGGCACCGGGGCAGCTGGCAGAGGGGTGGCCGGGGCAGCGACTTCAGGGACTGACCTCCATATTTTCAATGTCAATAGAAAATGGGTTATGGAAAAGCTGTATGTCCTGTTCATGGAGGTGAAGCTCTTTAAATCTAAATTGGAACTCCTTTTGCAACTTTTCCAGTGAATCCACCCACATTTTGTTTGGGAATGCAACCAATGGTTTTTCCGCTAACAGATTTTGTGGGCCTGGGATGAGTCCGCTGCTAAACAGGACGGGTGGCGGAGGCAAAAACACCCAGCAGGCCGGATAAACATCCTCTGCGGGCCACATGTGGCCCGCGGGCCGTAGTTTGAGGACCCTGGTCTAACATAAAATTATACAGGGCCTTGAAAGCAGGCTAAGAAGCTTGGACTTTATCCTATGGAAATGGGAATAATTTTGCTGAGCATAATCTGCATACAATCAATTAACAGGAGAAAAACACGTAATGGTTTATCGTGATAGTCTGGGTGACATTTATTTATTATATATTATTTATTCATCAAAATCTTGAACTAGACTAGGGTGGTGAGAGTAGAAAGAATGGCCTGGATCCTGAATGGGAAGATGCACTAAAAGGACTTAAACAATTTGCATTTCAACATGTCTAGATTTTCAAACTAGAAAGGCTAGAAGGAAAAAAGAATCAAGTTGCAAAAAGTTCAAGTATCTGCTTTGTAAAATAAATCTCCAGGTTCAAACAAGTTATAAGCAAGTGTGATCAAATACTTAGCTTTTATGCTTATGAATCAGTTGATTTCTTTTAAAATGAAAATAAAGTTTTCTAGATATAATAGTAATACATGCTCAATATGAGAAATAAAAATATAAAGAAAAAAATCAGTAAGCATAATCCTATATCTTTACTTAAAATTTTGGTGTTTTTTCCAACCCTTTCTATATGTATAATTTTGTTTCCATGTTAGTGCATAGTTAAGATTGAGTCCCATATTATATATGGAATATATCATTTTCATCGTGTTCAAATACTTAACATTTTAATAAAATATTTCATATTCCCTTACAAATTTATTTGTATACACAACTTGGTGTAACAAGATTTTTTAACCATTCCTCTATCATTGGACAGTTAAGCACATTCTAAATTTTCCTTTTACCTAAGTATAACATCTATTTGCCTAAAACCTATTTTCTGTATTACAGATTACCTCCTTAGGCTAGTTTTCCAGATAAAAATCTTTAGGAAAAATAATGGAGAATCAAAGAAGTACCCAGCTTAAACATAACTTCTATTTAAGAGGGCATCAAACAGTTAAACTGCAAAACTTTAGGGAGGCAACAAAATGATCGCTTTTAACCACACAGCCCTTGAAGGGCAGCAGATAATGACACAGGGGAAGTAATCATAGGTAGAAAACATCTAAGAAGACACAGCTCAGGTCTGATAATTAACATCAGAACCACACCACAGTTACATACACATCTATATTTGAGTGTTACATTTTGCATTAAATGTATTTACATTTAAATTAACCAGTAAAATGGACACAGTAGATTTTGAAGTGTGGGCGTAATTATTCTCTTAATTTATCTTACTGTTGTTTTAAAACTCTGAATAGAATCTACATACATGATGGCAAAGAGATATCTGGACCAGTTAATAGTACTCACTGGCCCTTACACAGAAAATTCTGTTGCTTACCATGAGCAGACCAAATACATAGTACCCTTTAAATATGTTGTTTATATTTTGTTGTTTATTAGGAAGTATGAGTGGCATAATGGGCTAAGATGGATAATGTGGTTTCAAGTTTTGCCCTATCATTACTAGACGCATGACTTTGAACTCATTAGATAATCATTAGATAATCCTTGAAATTCATTTAATGGATGAAAATAATAGCCATCTCGCAGAGTGGCTCTAACAAGTATATGTGAAGAACATTCTAAACTGCTGCTGCTATCACTCCTGTCTGCCACATTATCCTTGTGAAAGATTTAGCAGAAATTCCCTGAGCAACAGAGTGGTCATTTGGAGGACAGCCATAAACCATTAGCTCCAGGAATGTCTCACTAGCTCTTCACATGGAGCACTAAGAAAGGAGGCTGGGATTAAAACAACATGGACAATGGTGGGAAGTCACAGACCCCTCTGATGTAACTGGTGAGCACTTTGATTTGGCACAGTGCCTCTCAGACTGTGCTATCCAAATCAAAAGATTAATGTAACGTGATTATAATTGTTCTGTGATTTTTTCCAATTTTCTCCTATATATAACAATTCAGTTTTCCAGAAGTCGACAAAGTGCACTAATGTTATGGCCTGATATTACTTCACAGGCTTGGTTAACACTACTAAAAACTGATCTATATCAAACTGTATGTTTGGCAGTGCTTTTCTTGACACAATGACCCAGTTAGTTCTCTACTTCCAAAGCCCATCAACTCCTCAAATGAATCCTTTGAAGGCATTTTATTCTTTTTAATCAACTTCATTGAGGTATAATTTACATAAAGCAAATGGAAACATTTCAAGTATCCAGTTTGATGGGTTTTAACAAATGTATAGAGCATGGAACCACTACCCCAATAGATGTATAAAACATTGTTTTTTGCACCCAGAAGTTCCCTTTTGCTATTTTGTAGTCAATTCTCCTACCCTTTTGCGCTCCCCACTTCCAAAAGCCATTAATTTGATTTCTATCATCAGAAATTGATTTTGCTTGTTCTAGAACTTGATATAAAGGGAAAAATATAACATGTATTCTTACACGTCCACTTTCCTTTGCTCAGCAAGTTTTTGAGATTTATCCCTATTGTATGATTAATTTGTTCCTTTTTAATGCCAAGTAGTATTCCATTACATGGAAGTACCACAATGTGTTTATCCACTCAAGTTACTGATGAGCTACTTCCAACTTCTAGTTGTTATGAACAAAACTTCTATGAACATTTATGTACAAGTGTTTTATAGATACTTTTATCTTCCCTTGTATCCGTACTTAGAAATGGAAGTATTGGGTCATATAGTTTTTGTTTAACTTCAGAAGTTTTCCAAAATGGTTGTTTTCTATATAAATCCTGACATGATTACTGCAGACCTTTGGGCAGAATGGACAAGGAACAACCAGAAGAGGCCCTGTGCTTTGGAAACACAAGATGGAAGAAAAGATGTCAGGGAAGCAGTGCTAGTATTAGATGTGGGCTTGAGGAAAAAACAGCGTTGTCTGCAATAGCGTCTGTTTGATGTAAATTACCCTCTTCATAGCAGACCATTTGGCTTCATGAGAAAGTACATTTTATCCTGAGGAAATGTTCTTCACTTCAGTAAATGGCTTTTATTTGAAAACTCAAAGAAAAGTGCCAGGAAAATACTTCCTAATGAATACTTCTGAGAATTATCAAGGAAACCCTTAGCTTTAATTATGCACCTACAAATATTAGGTAACACATATAGTGGAAGAAGCATAATTGCAGAGCTACCCAGACTTGGATTCAAATCTTGGCTATGCCTTCTGTTTCATTTAGTCTATTTTCTTCTATTAACCTCTGTTTTAACACAAGCAAACGGATGCAGTAATTAATACTTCACTCATGACATTGCTGTGGTTAAGTGAGGTTGGGTCTCAAACTGAGAGCAGCACAATGGAAGATGATCCTTCAATATGAATTTTTTCTTTCTTGTCTCATCCTTGCACAATTCTAATAAGCACAGATTGTAAGACTACTTCTTCATTTGTATGCCCATAAATCAAGGCAAACAAACTGCAGATGGGACTACAGTGGAGGTAGGGAACGCATCCAATGTTTAACTAATTCTGAATCTTTGTAAGTGACCTAATATTTGCCAAAGGACATATTCAATTTGGTGGAGACAGAATAATGAGAACTGGATGATCTCAACACTGTTAACATCTTTTGAAAATTTTAAATTGCTTTTATACATTTTTCAGATACTATGTCATGACATGTCTTTTTATAGATAACATGAAAAGTGGGCAAATCTTATTATATGAAATGTCCATTCATGTTTGTCACTGCCATTAATTATTGACAATATTTATTGAGTATTTACCGTGGGCCAAGCAACATATAACTTTTTTTTTTTTTTGAGACAGACTCTCACTTTGTCACCCTTCATAGAGTGCTGTGGCATCCTAGCTCATAGCAACCTCAAACTCTTGCACTCAAGTGATTCTCTTGCCTCTGCCTCCCAAGTAGCTGGGCCTACAGGCACCTGCCTGCCATAACACCCGGAGGTCTCGTCTGGCTTAGGCTGGTCTTGAACCTGTGAGCTCAGGCAATCCACCT
Organism: Perodicticus potto; assembly: GCA_963574655.1. Taxonomy (NCBI): domain Eukaryota; kingdom Metazoa; phylum Chordata; class Mammalia; order Primates; family Lorisidae; genus Perodicticus; species Perodicticus potto. The sequence continues at coordinate 22,733 of CAUYRH010105961.1, read as the reverse complement.
GCCTCGACCTCGGAGTGCTGGTATTGCAGGTGTGAGCCACTGTGCCCAATCATACCTACATTTTTATTTACATTATTTCCTTTATTTTTCACAAAAACCCTGTGAGGTAGGTAATTTGATCACATCTGTTTTATAAATGCAGAATGTATGTCACAGAGAGGTTGAATACTGGGCCACACAGAAAACAAGGGAGCAAAGGTATCATCGGTATTTGAACCTAGGTCTGCCTGCCTCCCAAACCTGCCCACTCTGGCCCTGTGCTATGTTGTCTCCCATCATATGCTCTCACACTCACACAAGCTTTCTCGTATCCTGTCAGGCGAAAATGTCACAGGGTATTAAGCCACTTCTAGAAGCTGCTGAATCTGCACCTAGTTGGAGAAAAAAAGATGCTATGTCTGCAGGAGTGTGCTGACATCTTGATTAGTGAATTCCTGGAGAATACAATTCTTTATAAGAAAGAGAAAGTCTGCTCAGTTGTTTACATTACTTTTAAAAAATACACTTCACTTATTCTGTAAAGCAGAACTGCCTGTATTTGCAGCTGTGAGATTAAAAAGGCTTTAATATAAAGTTTTCATTTGTCCTTGAATGTTTTAAGGTAAGTTTGGGAATAATTCTAGGCTGAGCTATGATTCCAAATATGAAACGGAGTGTTCCTTAGATGTGAGGAACCGAAAGGTACATGGGGTATTTTGGAAGCAGGACGTGGGGCATGAAGTCCCGCCTAGAGAGATTTCCTAGAAGTGTCATGCCTGAAGTCTGACCGAGGCGTTGAGCTCCTAAACCCCAGCTCTTCGTCTGGTAAGTCACGAGGTAGTTATTTCACTTCCTTAAACACAAGCTGCCTGAACTACAACACAGGTGATTGATATTTGGCTCACAGTTCTGTATTCTTTGGTTTTGACAAAATTGCACTAACCTCTGCCCTTTCCACTATTTTCTTCTTTCCTGTTATTTGTACTGTCGAATGTGGGGGTTCCTTAAGGCTCACCCTTGGGCCTCTCTGTGTTTCTATTTCTACTCTCTCCCTTGGTTGCCTTACCTTCAGCCAGGTCTCTGTTTACTCCAGCTCAATCTTGCCTCTATTTCAATCTCATGCTGTACATCTCCATGTAGACTGTTGCCTGCCAATTTTAAATTCAACAAACATAAAGCCAAAGTTGTTATTTCTTCCTCCTCCTGACTTTGGAATGGACAGCTCTTTTAAATAAGGCCCCCAGTTTTACAGACTCCAAACTTCTGAGTCACCTTGAACACTTTTTTTCTTGTTCTTTATCTTATCAGTCAACACATTCTGTGGGTTCTAAACTTTGAAACTTCTTTGGTCAAAGCAGGAATGGAAATTCATAGGTGTATAATAATTGTGTCATAGGTCTTTACAGAGTAACATGACTCTTACTCTATAATATATATTAATTATAAAATTCTAAAATTAAAGACAATTCTGCCCCCTAATCTTAAATGCCCAGACTATACTACAGTTAGCTAAATTAGATCTTTGCTTACAGTTACTTCCATTCTGTCATCTTGTATACAACTTCCAAAGTAACCATGTGCTTCTCAGATAATAACCTTCAACAGTTTTTTAAATGCTTCTGAATAGTGTGAAAGGGGGGAGGGGCCTTGCATCAATGGTGGTTTCAACTCTCTTTCCAGCCTTTCCTTGTATTGCTCTCATTCCATTTCCTACTTTCTCCCTAATAAAGTCCTTATGCTTAGAATCAAAAGACCTTTTCCTGACCCCAAATCTTTGCACATTATCTTTTCCTATTTTTTGCCCTACAGAGTACATATTTACTTGTCACATTTAGCTGAATCACTAGGCCCTTAGGATCCCCTCCTCAACTGCCATGCTTCCTTCTTTTTTGTGAAGCCCCACACCACTTTGGCCATGGCATTTGCATAGCATTTATCACACACAACCTCACAACTAGATTACAGAATCTTGAATGCAAGTATTGACAGTGTGCTTCTGAGTATTAAGCACTCCCTAGTTCATGCAACAGTCTTTGATTTAGTCTTTGTATGGTTCCTTGGAGCTGTATTTTCTAGTCTTGCCAAAATTCCATTTTATGTGTTTTGAACTAATAACATAAATTTGTTGTTTTGGATTAGAAAGCTCTGTGGAGAATATTTTAGTGCCAAACCTTTTAAATCAATGTGGAAAGGAGCCCCTGAATGGGAGAGTGATGACTCAGCTAAACACACAGTTTTTAATAGATGAAGATGAAACCTTGGGACTCCTGCTCACACCCAAAGACCCTGGGTTTCCAAATCACCTCCTAAAATACCTAACTCAGTGTTTTCCACATAGAAGAAATTTTTTGCTGACTGATGCCAGTAAGAAGAATGCAGTATGATTAAGAAGTATAGATTTTAGAATATAATTAGATTTCGATTCTGTCCTGGTCACTTGTTAGGTGCAAGGATTTTGGTAAATAGCCTCTCAGCATATTTTCTCATCCATAAAATGTGGATTGTTCACTTCACAAAGTTGTTTGGTCAAATGATGAAATGGTATAACGGCTTCACAATAAACTGAAGCCATTCTTTAAAACAATCTTCAATAAGTTACACATTTGCATATTTAACTCAATGCTTAGATTTTTATCATAGGGCCCTTTTCTAAACTGAATAAATGCATAGTGGATTTCTTTTTATCTTCCCCTCAGAAGGCTGAAATTATTTGGGTGGTTATAAGCATTAAGTAAGAGTCCACCCAGTTATTTCTCATAAAAGTCTCTTAAAAAAAAATATTACCAGCTGGGCACAGTGGCTAACCCCTATAATCCTAGCACTCTGGGAGGCCCAGCCAGGAGGATCACTTGAGACCAGCCTGAGCAAGAGTAAGACCTATCTCTCCTAAAAATAGAAAAAGTCAGCCAGATGGTGTGGTGCTCACCTGTAAACCCAGCTGCTCAGGAGGCTGAAGCTGGAGGATCACTTGAACCCAGGAGTTCTACGTTGCAGTGGGCTATGATAACACCATTGCACTCTAGCTGTGGTGACAGAGCAAGACTCTGTCACAAAAAAATAAAACTACGGGTGGCTCCTGTGGCTCAAAGGAGTAGGGCGCCGGCCCCGTATGCCAGAGGTGGTGGGTTCAAACCCAGCCCTGGCCAAAAAAAAAAAATAATAATAAAAAAAATAAAACTACAACTGTTTTAGAAGGTGAATGCTTATAACATTTTGCATAGCTAAGCTGGGAGAGATAAAATTGTTGACACTTTACAAATCTCATTGTTTTCTCTAGTTAAAAAGCCATGACATGCACTTAGTGAACACTTAGGTCTAACAGGCCTGAGTGTAAGTATTCGAGTAGCTCCATAAGTGTTCTTAACCTTCAGCTCTTTTTCACAATGTTACCTTGCCTTTCACACCAATTCTATGAGCCCAAGCAGGAATGAAGACTACCTGTCTATAATGGCATGGTGGAAGAGAGTGCTCTTAGGGGGAATAAAGGAATACCACCTGGTATCACTTCTAAAATACTGTTGGGCCCTGATATACTTTGTTTATAACAAATGTGGGAGTAAGAGGTATTTTAATATCCAATATGAGGCTCATACTAGACAGTTTTTAAAGCACCACCCCCAAACTTCTAAACTCTAAATTGTTTGAATACTGTTAGGTTTCAATGAAAGCCTACAGGTATTCCTCTCTTGGAATCCCTATAGAATTGGTTCCAACACTGGACAAGAATAGATCCGGTTCAGCACAGGGTAAGCATGAGTCAGAGAAATGCTATTGTGCTATTGTTGAATACTGTTGTTTTCCTCTTTATAAAGCTCATATTAACCAATAAGAGGCAACAGAAGGCAACAGAAGGCATTCTGGGAATAGCATGAAAGGACGTAACAAACATCCCCTCAGCTGGTCCAAGGATCAAGGCATAATTCCAAGTGAGGGATTTCACTTAACCAGGTAAGGAATTTAAGGGGAAAGGAATCTAGGCTAGGACTCTGTTAACCAGACCCACATAAATTATGTGGGAAACATGTTGTCTGAGCTATTCCCTTTTAGGATGAGCAACCCACCTTGCCATCAGTCTTTTAGTATTTTTGACAATGGCAGTGTTGGGGTGAAAGGATCTTTACTCCAACAAGTACTATATAGATCTGTGGTTTTCAAACCTAGCTGCGCAGTGGAGCGATTTTAAAAATCCTGATACCCAGTCCCATCCCTAGAGATTTTGATTTAATTTGTCTGGGGTGCAGCTTGGATATCTGGATTTTTAAAAACACCTCATGTGATTCTAACGTATGGCCAGCCTTGCAAACCGCGGGCTGTTCTTGTAACAAACCTTCCTCTTAAACTCCACCAACACACCATTTACTAAATAGCTTTCTGAGCCAGTTTGTTTGCTGTTGTGAGATCTTTTCCCATCTTTCCCTCCACGCACATAAACACTCGGGAGGTGGGGAGGGTGAGTCTCTCTAAGACTCAAACAATCCTAAAGCGTAATTCCGGAGTGTCCGTGTTAAACAAGAACCCAGGAAAGTGATTCCCACCCAAACACGGTATGAACAAAGCTCACTTCCCGTTGTGTTGCTCAACTTGTTTTTCAGGTCCTTTCCCACTTGCTGTTTTCAGATCACGGAGTACGTTAGGACGCACCGCGCTCCGCGGTTTCCTCCCCAGCCCTCACCTTGGCATTTGAGCCCCCACCGAGGGCCTGGGGCGGTCAGTCTCTCGGCTCCAGGGTTTCCCGGCTCGGCCGCGCGCCGCGGTCCCGGAAAACCAGTTCCGAGTCCAGGACGGCGGCGCCTGCGCTCTTGAAACCACTCCCCTCTCCCCTGCCCGCTCTCGGTTTTTCTTTACTTAGCAAGCAGATATAGTTATAATTCATGTCCAGCCGGCGCTTATCGCTGGTCCCACAGAGCAGTGGAAAGAAAATGTCACCGCGTCCCGCACCAGAAAGCTCGCCCACCTCCCGGAACCTGGTTTGGTGAGTCCTAGTTCCCCGGGGGCGGGTGACGCAAGAGCCCCGCCCAGCACCTTTGACCTCAACAAACCCTTAAGGGCCCCGCCCTTGTGGTAACGCAGAGTCCGGCTCAGACACAGTTCAGCTGCATTTGGGGACCTACTCTGCCTGGCTTCTGTTCTTACTGCTCCTCGCTCCAGCTGGCTTCCCCTCGCCGCAGCCTCGGCGGAGTCGGGGAGCCGGGTCCCTGTCCCCGCCCACCATGAGTGTCGCGCGGCCGGGCGCCCCCGCAGTGCTGCACGTCCTGGGCGGTCTGCACCTGCTCCTGCTCCTGCTGTGGTCACCAGCTGCGCAGGGTGAGTGGGGGCCGGGTACCCTGCCCGGCCCGTTCAGCCCTTAGGCTGTGTGTGTGGTGGGATGGGGGGGTCGGGAGGGCGGGTAGGTCGGTCTCCGTGACTATGCAGTAGGTGCCAGGGACCTGGGAGATAAGGACAGTGAACATTGGTAATTGTTCCCGTAGCCTTTAAGGCTCAGCACTCCTACATCCTTAAGCTCCAGTGCTAACCAGCATGAGGGGGAACTCACTGTGCCCCAACTGGCAAGCGTGATTTTAGCTGTAGGCGTGAAGGGTTGAGGAAGCACTGGCTGAGTTTGCCCAGCAACCCAACCTGGGAAAAGAAAAAGAGAGGGCTCAAAGAGAGTGAATTCCCAACACTCCAGTAAACTGGACCAAAAAAAAAAGGGTGGGCGGCCAAATACCTGACCACTCCTGCCTGGCAGCATTAGAGTCCAGTCGTGTGACGCACACAGCCTGCAAACGTGCATGTATCTCCTTCAGGTACAGCGTTCCGAGGAGTGTCTGTCTAGTAGCGGTGTCTACGTGGACACTGGATGCATTCTAAACCACTTTTTCTTATTTTTTAAATAACGAAAGAGGAAGGGTTTATTTACTTTCGGTTTATTTTAGTCTTCAATTAATTGACAAGACATGAAGCCTAGCAAGTTCTTGGTATATGTCAGCACAACACTGGGTGGAAATACTACATATTTATCAAAAGCCCTGTTTCCCTTATTCTAAGTCTCAGGGAAGCATTATGGCTGTGAGTTGAAAAACGTATTTCCTTCAGTTTTCCTTTTTCCTCCCTAGGTGACTGCCCCGCTCCTGCAGAAGTGCCTAATGCCCAGCCAGACTTGAAAGGTCTTACAAGTTTCCCTCTGAATACCACAATAACATACAGATGTAATGACGGCTTTGTAAAAATTCCTGGCACGGCAGACTCTGTGGTGTGCCTTGACAGTGATCAATGGTCACAGATTTCAGAATTCTGTAATCGTAAGTTCTTCATTTCTGTTTAGAGAAGTTATGGGAATGGAATGTATCTTAAGTTTATTTTTATATCTCTTTGGAGTGACTAGTAATTGATAGTTTTCTAGCATTATTAAACTCCAGGGAATACCATGTTGGCCCATCGCACTCCTGCTAATTAAGGCGTTGCTTTCCTGAGTAGGTCCTGCTTCTTCACTAAGAGGTTTTTTCTTCCTAACCCTGTACCTCATGAACAGAGAAGGTAAACAAAAGGTATTGTTCAGAGAGTAAATAATTTATGAGCATATTTGGCATTTACCTTGAGACACATAAGATAGGTGGTCTGTTTTCTTAAATTTCATTTCATAAAGTAGAACTTACCAGATCCAACTCTATAGTGGCATTTTTAAAAGCCCTTAATATTTACTTTAAAATCTATTAGAATAATTATACGTATCTATGAAGTACCTGTGATATTTTCACACATACATGCAATGTGTAATGATCAGGGTAATTAGGATATTCATCACCTCAAACATTTCTTATTTCTTTGTGTTGAGAATATCGCCAGTCTTCTAACTACTTTGAAATACATGTATTAAAAAAAAAAAATGAACAAGAGGCGCAATGAAGAGTTCTTTTAGGTCCAACAGAGTAACAGTGTTCAATATTAAGATAGCCAATAAAAATAAGACAAATGAAGGTGTCTTGGTTTTGGTAAATATACATTAAATCATCCACATCTTTGGGCCCTTTGTTCAGTAAAATAAATGTTAGCATTATCTCAGAGGAAAACATTCCATTATGTACACAGTCCTAAATTAGCTTTGAGATATACAGTAAAGATAAAGATAAGACTTGATACCTGCCTTTGAATAGCTTAAAAGCTCTAGCAAATATAGAAACTGCTATAAATCCTTTTCTTACAAATGCCATGTATGAAACAGAATTTAACTTTTTACCTATCCATAGTAGAGACCGTACAGACATAACATGTTTTAGAGTTGATAACTTTTCCCCATGTATTTTTTTTATCAAATCCTCCAAATAACATCATGAGGTACATAGGGACTCTTATCCCCATTTAGCTGTTGAGAAAATAGGCCCCCAGAGGTTAAATTGCTTCCTCAAGATCAGAAGCTCTTATACCAAAGAACCAAGGCTCAAACTTGGGCCTTTCAACTATAAAGCCAGTGCCCGTTTCACTATACCATGCCTTTCTAGATTCACATTTGCCTGGCTATTTACAGGGTTTTTTTTTTCCTGTTTACAGTTTTTAAATACTGTGTATATACAATTGACTCATCTGATCCCTGTCCCCATGGCTTCTTGTGGGAATTAAATGAGTTTGTCTGTAATATGTATTCAATAAAATTAGCTATTATTATTGCTGTTATTGCTGCTGTGCTGGACATTAGCCCAGGGATCTAGAAATATCCATTCTCATTTATCCCTGTGCCATATAGTGCCATGTAATTTCTTAGGGCAAGGTAAGGGAGCTAGCATTTACTGAATGCCAGAACTATCCAGGCAACTTAAATGGGGGATGGTAACATCTGTTTACCAAATATTCTACTTAGACTATAGTAACTAGAAAATAAAGTATACATATGAATACATCTGATACATTGCAAATACCATAGTGATGTTAATATAGGTAAATACTAAATATGTGCAAATAAGTAAAGAAAAGGGGATGAGTTAAGATCCAGATCATTCTAGATAATTAAACATAGATTATAAAATAAAAAGTGATACTACTTTTTGTGTTGTTGCTTTTGTTAATACCTTTAGGTAGCTGTGATGTTCCACCCCGGTTACAGTATGGAATTCTCATACAGAAATATAGGAGCCTGAATTATTTTCCAGTCGGGTTCACTGTGGACTATGAGTGCCGTTTGGGCTACAGAAGGTCCTTTGGTGTATCAGCAAGAGTAACTTGCCTTCCAAGTTTAGAATGGACCACACCAGAAAAATTTTGTGTTAGTAAGTAAAATTTTTTTTATAGTGTAAGTTTTAAAAGTATTCCCTCTGTTGGAAATTTCTTCCTGCCTCCCAGATAAGTATTTCCAATAATTTGGTATTTGGAGGAAATAATATCTTTTCATTTGTTCATGCTAGTACTCTATATATGTCTGTCTCAGAGTGTGTGTAGATAGATAGATAGATATTTTTTACAATAATTTTTAAAAGAACCATGATTATCAATTTTTTTTAAATTACATAATGTATGTGGTAGGAATACTTAATTCATTCACAAATTTCTCATGTAATTTGTTTGCAGTTACCCAAAATGAAATAAATATATACTCTAAATATGTTTTTTTATTTTGAAACTTACAAAGGTAGAAATAAAGAAATCTAAACATAAGAAATGTCAGTGGTTCAGATGATGAATTTGCATTTGTGTGCCTAGCTTTTTAAATTGTTTCTGTCTTTATTAAGGTATATTTGCCAAATAGAAGTTGTATTATTTAAGATCTACAAAATGATGTTTGACTTATATATGCATTGTGAAATGATTACCATAATCAAACTAATTAACATATCCACTATGTCAGATAGTTAACTTCCTGTGTGTGTGTGAACACACAAATAATTTAATGAAAAAAAATTTGTATTCTTTTCTAGAAAAATCATGTCCGAATCCTGGAGACTTAGTAAATGGTCATATCAATATAACAACTGATTTATTGTTTGGTGCAGCCATTTACTTCTCATGTGACACAGGGTAAGTTTTGGCATATTAACACTCTATATTTAAGAAATGAGAAAACAAATTGGGACTTAAGATGCAGATTGTTGGTTTCATGGGTGGTATTTACAAGCTGGTAGCAGCTAAAACAACCTCTCTTCTCATGAGATCGTTTGTCATGAACTCATCAGTTAAATTTAGTAAAATGGGGCAAGAAAGGAAGATTTCTGAGATCACCAAATTCTCTAAATTCTTAGATTTCAGTATGTATGTGTTTCAATATCACATTTTACACATGAAGACAGAAATTTGAGATGTTGATCATACTTACAAAAATAATCCTTCAAGTGTTAGATATGATACAATTTTTAATTGACCTAAATATTGAATTTGAATATGGATTTTTCTATGTGGAAACAAACTTACGAAATACAGTAGGCCAAAGACATTTATTCCGAGTACAAAAATGGTCTAAAACATAAGTTCTTTTATAAGTTCTCTATCCAGAGAAAAGGAGCTCACTGAGTACCATCACTGTCTCAGAAATTGATGAAAGTTTACATTACATTTATTTTCCTATTTCATATATGCAGATTGACTTATGCTAGTTTCCTTTGTGTGTGTGTCCCTATTCTTTATAAAATAAATATATCAGTATCACTTGTTTCCTACACCAGACATAGATGTCATTTTGGTTATTAACAAAATCTGGGGCCACCCTAACCCTAACCCTAACCCTAACCCTAACCCTAAACCCTAACCCTAACCCTAGCCCAGTTAACAGTGGCTAATGCCTATAATTCTAAGGTTTGGGGAGGCCAAGGGGGGAGGATCACTTGCCAGTAGTTCAGTACTGTCAATATAGCGAGACTGTCTCTACACACACAAAGGAAGTATTCTGAATCCTTTAAATATAAGTACATTCTATTATTATTCTGTGAAACCTATACAAATCCTTTAGAATTCAGAAATATAAAATAGTCAATCATCTATATCATTTAATAATGTTTTAAAACACTTTTATTTTTTCTAATATGTGCCCCATGCACAGAAAAAATGTTCTACATGTCATGCTTTTTTACCCTTTGGTTGTCACCTTTTTAAACTTAATTTTTTTTCCTTTAAATGGCTGTGTAGAGACTTACATCAGCTATTGTTTTGTCTCCATCTACTGCTGCAATAAATATATTAAGATAATATTCTGGACAATTTGAGGAAAGTCAAACATGTGAATGTAACAGTCTTTTTTCTGCCCTGACTGCTTTAGATACATCCTAGTTGGTGCATCTTCTAGTCTCTGTGTTGTTACAGGCAGTAGTGTTGAGTGGAGTAACCCATTTCCAATTTGTAGAGGTAAGACTGTTTAAACATCTAAGCATTCAGGTTGTGGGGCTGAATAATCAATATTAAATTACTTTCTGTTTCTTTTTTCTTCTTTTTCTTTTTTTTTAGTTTTTGACCAGGGCTGGGTTCGAACCCGCCACCTCTGGCATATGGGGCTGGCACCCTACTCCTTTGAGCCACAGGCACCACCCTTAAATTATTTTCTGTTAATTAAGAATTATGGACAGTGTATATGTGTAGGATGCTCACCTTTCAATGTGTGACAGACCTTTTCTAACCATATTTACTGATGTTCCTTAATTTATTAGCTGTGGAGATAAACCATTTAGCTTTTTGAGCCCCAATATACTTAACCTTAGAATGAAAATTAAAAACAAACTTTGGTTTGTATTGTGCTTGGTTATTTGTTATCTAACCATTCTTTCTGAAGTCAGGTACTTTACATAGGGCATTCCACCCACAATTTTAGGGTAGAAAATACTACGAGTCAGACAGTCAATATCACTTGACTCCATATGCTAGAACAATATGGCAATAGAAAGTGTTTAACCTAGGTATCTTACTTCAAATTCATCATTTTTGTAAGACCCAGTGTTATCTACATGCCTCTTCTTAGGACTATAATTATTAGCTGAGATAATTATCTAGAAGTGTTTTAAGTATCATATATTTTTTTATTTAAGAAATAAGGTTATACCATAAAAAAGAAATGTGGTTTCTGCACTTGAAAATCTTAACTTCTCAAAGAAAGATAGTACACAAAAATAATGACATAAATGGAGATGTCCAGTCAAATTTATATCCATTAGAGACCCCTTTCTCCTGAAAATTGAGAGGAGTAAAAAGCATACAAGACTTTTTAATATAAGTTTATTTCTTCCATCCTGTTTTTCCTTGCACTCAACTTGCCTTCCTGCAAATGACTTCTGAAAACCCTATTGTTGAAATTTTTCTAAGTTCAAGTTTATTGTGTTACTAGGAGTAGGAAACTAGAGTTAATGTAATTGATCAATAATTTATTGATTGACACCTTATAGCAGGCGACATGTGGGGTCAGCTGATAGGAAGGAAAATAAGATGAAGCTTTGCTATCAAGGAGCCTATTCCTGTCACACCCACCATGTGTCCCACCCTTCTAGATCTTCTACTTTTCCTTTTTTCTCATTATGCTTGTTTTTAAATTGTCATCATTACTACCCATCACCATCATTCCTACTTCCACTATCCAGTAAAAGACATTATATGTGATAATAAATTAAAAATGGAGAACAAGGAAGAGCTGGACCTTATGTGTGTGTGTACACACTTCCCCCGCCTTCTCTTCCAACCTCTTATGGACCTGATCTCATGGCTCTTACACCACAGGTGGACCACTGTTCTCGCCTCGCGTGCTCTCTAATACTTGTTAGGAGAGCTAAATCCCTCCCCGTGCCCTTTTCACCAAGGTGTTCCATACACAATACACACACACACACACACACACACACACTTCTTTTTTTTTTTTTTGGTCTGGGCAATGTGTCACAAAGTCCAGATAAGTAGCATCCATTGAGGCTAGCAGCAGCAACTCCTATCGTGAGTTTCATAGGACTATACACACCAATATACATTCTAGCATAAAAGAACTTTGGCACTGCAAATCCACCATACCCACATCTAGGCCACAGTTCTACTCCCTGTTTAGTGTCTTGAACTCCATAGTGAACATCCTGAGGTTCATATTTTTCTCCTAGAATCTTCTATCCATCTCCCTAACTCAGCAACCACTGACATCTGTATTCTACAGAAAAGAGTCCTTTTTCTTAAGCAACCCCAGTGTCTTCAGCTATTTTAGAGAGGCCTCCTCCTTTTAGGATCTAGTTTTGATTTTTCACTTAACTTACTTTTTTGTTTTGACCATACCAAAAAGATGGGGTGAGAAGTACATCATTAATGAACTGCTTTGCCTCAAGTATGCAGCCCTGGCCTATAAAACACATGAAGTTGCATTGATGTCCATGTGTGAATATGGATTTGAATATATGGATATGAAGAAGGAAGGAACAATGGACACATTTAAGAATTGTCCTTAGTTTTATATCAAACAGAAGTGGTACATGTTTACCTCTGAGTGAATCCTTAGTATCAGAAGAACCTATTTGCTCATCTCTCTGCCAATGTTTTCTTTTTTTTTTTTTGTAGAGACAGAGTCTCACTTTATCGCCCTCGGTAGAGTGCCGTGGTGTCACACGGCTCACAGCAACCCCCAACTCCTGGGCTTAGGCGATTCTCTTGCTTCAGCCTCCCGAGTAGCTGGGACCACAGGCGCCTGCCCAGTGTTTTCTTTTTTTAAATTAATTTCAGTTGACTGCTGATACTTGCTTGCCTGGAATCAATTCTTGCTATACATGTATAAGGAGTTTCATCACTCTCTTTGTTTTAACTCCCTACATCTCATCACTAAATCATTTTACTTTACCTCCTCAGTATATTTTTCAAACCTATGTTTTACCCATGCAGACTATTGCAATGAAAGCCACTCCTATTTTCTGGACCCAGGCTATAATATAAATGGGGGTTCCTGGCATAAGACCCATCCTCTCTCAAATATCCCTTCTTCTTTCCACACTGTGAGGGGTCTCTGGTACACATAAATAGACAACTTGACCTACATACTCAAGTCATATCCTCCATGTCCCCATGGTCCTTATTCCAACTCCACTGATCTTTTGGTTAGAAGTGAGTTATATAAACAGTATAGATCACCCTGAAGAATGTGGACCAGGGGAACAGTCCTCTTAGACACTAGAAAGGGTATTAACACAGGGAATTCTGGGCATGAGTCATGGAGCATATTCTAGAATGGAAAAAGGGGTTGTACAATGGGCTGTCACTGAGCATATCTCAGTCCTACAGATATTCCACCAAACAAGGGCCAAAGCGTAGCCTTCTAAATTGTGCTGGGGCAAGAGTCTTAGTTGCATGTGTTCAAAAGTGATACTGAGGCAATGGCTTCCTGCCTCCATTCTTTCACTCTATTAATGTTTCATTCATAATTTACCCAAACTAATGTATCTGAAAAACAGATATGACTTGTCTCTTTCCTTCTTAAGCTTATTAGTATTTCCCATCACTTACAAAGTCCAAATTCATCAGTATAGTGTATAAGGAAGCCATGGTCTACTTCTCCACACTCAATGTCTTACTCTCATGTTTTATGCTTTATCCATACAAACTGCTTATCATTTCCCATGCACCTCATGCTTCTTTATCCTCTACATCATTTTTTATGTTGCTGCCTGGAATGTTTTTCAGCCCCTTCTTTATTTGACTATATTTTCCTCATGAAGAGTCAGTTCTAGTCCTTCAGGAAGATATCCAGGCTGGCTACTTCTATGATAATGCTCACACTTTGTATTGAAATTCTCTTTGGGCTCGGCACCTGTAGCTCAGTGGAGCTGGTGGATTCGAACCCAACCTCAGGCTGCCAAACGACAATGACAATTACAATAACAACAACAAAAAATAGCCAGGCGGGCGTCGTGGCAGGAGCCTGTAGTCTCAGCTACTTGGGAGGCTAAGGCAAGAGAATCACTTAAGCCCAAGAGTTTGAGGTTGCTGTGAGCTATGACACATAACAGCACTCCACTGAGGGCGACGTTATGAGGCTCTGTCTCAAAAAAAAAAATTCTCTTTGAATCTTTTTCCCCATTAGATTTTAAGATAGAAACTATATTTTGCTCAGTTTTGTATTTGCATTTATAAAACAATGCCTGATAGGTATCAGGTGCTCAGAAATGTTTGAACTGATGGGATCCCTGCACACTCTAAACCAGAATAGCTCCTTATTTTAATCAAAGACCTAAGAGTAATTTATAAATTTGCTTGTATTCTCTTGGTACTTAAATACGGTGTAATATAATTTGACATAAACATGTGATTATTGCCTTGCTTCTTAAAAAAGAAAAAAATAACTTCATGCCCATAGAGAACATGGAACCTCTGAATTTTTATCTCAGGGCAGCTGCCAGGCAGAGGCCTCTTTTTTTATGTAACTAAAGCAATTCTGCTTGTGTTTATTTTGCAAATTCAACTGCTCAGTAAGATTTATTTTGAATAACAATTTCGTTGAGTCCATATGTGGTAAAAAATGTTATTCTAGAAGTCAAAATGTAATCATGACATTTAAGATCTTTGCTCTATCCAAAATGTTCATTTGTCATTATTTTCCCTGAGAATAAAGAGCAATGCTTTCTTTTCTGTTCTTTCTTAAAAGAATGATACATCTTAGATTTAAACTCAAGTTTAAAATCAATTCCTCCCTAAAGTCGTCTTTGACAGGTCTACTTTTACCTCAAAACTCCTGTAGTATTTTCTTTTTATAGCACCACTTTGATATGTAACATGTTATAATTTTTGTTTTACATGCATGTTCTAAATCTTATTTCTATAACTTTGTCTCAAGGTTAGCCTTCATGTTCTACAAGATTTGCATTCAAAGCTTGAAATATACTACCAGTTACTTTAATAACCATCCATAAAACATTGCTTGTTGATAATGCTAAATTTAGAAAAGTGGTAGATTTTGATTTTTTGAAATAAAATCATTAATATAGTCTTATTCATAAAAAATACTTTGCCAGTTTTATTTATTTAAAAGATGTTGGAATTTTTTAAAGCAATTTATTGTCGAGACCCACCAACAATTGACAATGGAAGAATCATTAGTGGAGAAAGCGGACAATATACATATAATCATGCTGTGGGGTATGCATGTGACAGAGGCTTTATCCTGATTGGAGAACGCACTATTTATTGTACTGCAAGTGGTGAAGAAGGAGTATGGAGCAGCCCAGCACCTCGATGTGAAGGTAATCATGTTGGGTCTAAATATGGCCTGTAGAGATTTTATGAACAGCCTGAGAACTGAATGTAAAATGTTTCACATGTGCATATTTGCATTTTTCTGCAGGACACAGTTTTTCATCACACTCTCAAAGGGAAGGGGTCTGTGGCATATATATACACATATATGATGTATATACATATATAATAATTTCATTTTTAGCAAATTAGCTTACTTTTGCTGTTTCATACCATGTTACTTTCAGTAAGTTAATATAGATATGTCTTTGTTAATAAAAAGAGTGTATGAAGTAATTTATTAAATGGGCAGAGAAATCTCATATTGAACTGAGGGCTCTAGAGTAGTGTTCATACATAGTGTGACACCTGAGAAACTCTTGCCTAGCCATTGACTTAATTGAATTACATTTTCTGCCTCAAGAATATTTAATATTGACATTCTCTCTTCTTCATCCTTCTAGACTTTTTTCCCCAAAGTCTCTTTATACCCAGTCTGTACTTTCAGAATCCTCAGAGTTGCTTTTAAAAGAGGTTTAAAAGATTAGTGAAGCTGGATT
Source organism: Perodicticus potto (assembly GCA_963574655.1). Taxonomy (NCBI): domain Eukaryota; kingdom Metazoa; phylum Chordata; class Mammalia; order Primates; family Lorisidae; genus Perodicticus; species Perodicticus potto. The sequence continues at coordinate 7,059 of CAUYRH010105961.1, read as the reverse complement.
AAACATTGCATAGTACCAGTAAGTGGCAAATGTTTAAGTAGAATGCCAACGTAACGTAAAAGAATAATACTATTTTATAATTATAACTGAAATTCTGTTAGCATGAATTTTTAAAACATTGCTTATTAATGAAAAATTAAAGGAAATTCTTCAAGTAGAATAAAAATAATACCAGGTAAAACATGAAAATGCAAGAGGAAATGAAGAACACAAGGGTTCTTGCAAGGGTAAATGAATACTGAGTTTACAAAACAATGCAATGTCTTTGGGTTTGATTTATGTGTAGAATACAAATGTACCATATCAATCAAGCAAAGGCCAGAAAGAGGTAAATTCAATTTAAGTTACAAGATTTTATTGGTACTGAAAAAGTGGTAAAAGTGAAAATTGCATAATTAACTTATACTCAATACATATTCTCCTCTCCATAGTTGCCATAAAAGACTAGTAAAAGAATGCATAAATCACAAACTCATAATGGAATCATAATAAATATTTAATCCAAAAAAGAATGAGAGAGAAAGAGAAGCAGAAAGAAACATAAAATAGGTGGAGTAGAAAACTAATAATTGAGTGGTTATGATATAAAACCCAATTGTATCAGTAATTGCATTAAGTGTAATTTAACTAGACTGTCAGAATAGATTTAAAAAGAACACCTATTTATGGTTTATAAGAGATGGAGTTTAATTATAAGAATATAGAATAAGGAATGGAGAAATATATCATGCATACATTACCCCCCAAAATAAACTGGTACAGTTTATATTGAGATCAGTGTGTATTTTGAAACAAAACAGTTTATAATGATAAGGAGCCAACTCAACAGGAATATATCACAAGCTAAAATCTATATGCACTTGATAAAGTAGCTTCAAGTATGTAGCAAAAATGAACAGAAATAAAAATAGACAAATCCGCTTTCATACTTTGAGAATTCCACCTATCTCAATAGCTAATAGGACAAGCAACTAAAATTCAGGAAGAATATAGAAGATGTGAGCAACAATTAAGCAAATTTATGTAAAAGAGCATTAATAGACTCATAATGACAGACGGCAAGTTTTAAGTGTACATGAGGCATTTACCAAATTCACCCATACTGTGCGCTCTAAATTGTGTATGCATTGCAGAAGATTGAAGTTGTTTAGAGCATGCTTTCTGACCACAATAGGATTAAACTAGACAGCAAGAAAAAGATAATTAAAAATTAACTTCCTGGAAATTTAAACTCTATAGTAGTATATAAATTCTCTGGGCCAAAAAATAAGAACTAACTGGGTAGAAGAAAAAATATATGAGAGGCTTAGAATGAAAATTCCATACAAAAATATCACTTACCCTAAAAATAATATTTATCATTTTTTGAGTCCTTGCTAAGTTCTGTGTTACTTGCTATGCCTTATAGTCCCCTGTGAGACAGGCAAGGAAGCAGGAAGAACTGACATGCACCACTGGTTTGGGTATATAAGCAAGGGCATGATGTGTATGTGTATGATGAGAGAAGTAGTAGTACTGGAAGATGTAACTTGTTTTGGGGACAGACACTGTGTGAAGTAATTTACTCAATTGTTTCCCTTAATTCTCATAACAATGTTATGCCACCTGGTCTCTTTTTATCCTCATTTTACAGATGAGAAAACTAAAGCTTAGAGGGGATTAGAGAATTTGCTAAAGGTCACTATTATGTGGTGAACCTAGAATTCAGGACTACTTAATAATTGCCTTAATAGGGAGTTTACGTAAGTGACCCCAAGACAAACTGGCTCTGAACACCAAGGACGTTGCTATGTTGTTAGATTTGTTATTCTCAAAATATGTTCTTATTGGAAGTTTGACATAAATAGTTGAAATACCTGAAATTAATAGTTGAAAACCTGAAATCTAAAGAGGAACTTAAATAATATATGTAAAGTTGGTAAACAGTACGAGTTATCTTTATTCAGACTAACATATTACTTTTAAAAAGTACAATAAAACAAGTTCTCAAACTCACTAACATGTCCAGAAAGCAGTGGAACTGGGATTATCTCTGTTGGTCCAATGATTGCATCTTTTTCTTTAGTCTTGGCTTGAGTGAAGGAAGATAATTTTGAAGAGAAAATAAAGAGAAATGTAGCACAGAATAAGATCACTTTCTCCTCCAACTTTCCCTTTCTTACACAGACAGCAGCTTAAGGATCTCAGTACTACTTTGATACAAATCTGTTTCAGTCACCTAAAGATATAATTTATATCAAATTAAAAGCAGTGTTGCATTTCAGCTCCTTGAGAAATATGCAATAAGACTTGCTTTCTTAAAAGTCAGATCTAGATGTTTATTGGGAGAGAAAGGCAATAACTATAGAGCAAGTAACAGCTAAGAAATCTTAAGTTGGACAATAGCATTCAGTGAATTTGTCCTTAACGTTTTTTCTCCACAGGAAGATCTCCACCTGGCAAGGACCCAAAACCAGGTTCTAGCCCTACCACTTCAAGTACAGTGACAGTACCTTCTCAGAAACCCACCAAAGAGACCACTCAGAGCCCAGGTACAGAAGCCCTATTAATTCTTCAAAAACGCAACACAATAAATGGTCCAGCTACTGGAGTCCCACTAACTCCTCAGAAACCCACCACAGTAAATGTTCCAGTGACAGGAGTCTTACCAACTCTTCAGAAACCCACTACAGTAAATGTTCTACGTACAGAACTCTCATTAACTCCTCAGAAACCCACCACAGCAAATGTTCCAGCTGCAAAACTCTCACTGCCTCTTCAGAAACCCACTACAGCAAATGTTCCAGCTACAGAGCCCTCACTAACTCCTCAGAAACTCACTACAATAAATGTTAAAGCTATAGGAGTTTTACCAACTCTTCAGAAACCCACCACAGTAAATGTTCCAGCTACAGAACTCTCACTGACTCCTCAGAAACTCATCACAGTAAATGTTAAAACTATAGGAGTTTCACCAACTTCTAGGAAACACACCACAGTAAATGTTAAAGCTACAGAACTCTCACTGACTCCTCAGAAACCCACCACAGTAAATGTTAAAGCTACAGAACTCTCGCTGACTCCTCAGAAACTCACTACAGCAAGTGTTCCAGCTGCAGAACCCTCACTGACTCCTCAGAAACCCAACACAGTAAATGTTAAAGCAATAAGAGTTTCACCAACTCCTCAGAAACTCACTGCAGCAAATGTTCCAGCTGCAGAACCCTCACTGACTCCTCAGAAACTCACTACACTAAATGTTAAAACTACAGAACTCTCACTAACTCCTCAGAAACTCATTACAGCAATTGTTCTAGCTACAGAACTCTCACTGACTCCTCAGAAACCCACCACAGTAAATGCTTCAGCTTCAGAAGTCTCACTGACACCCCAGAAACCCATCACAGATATTCACGCTACAGGAGTTTCACCAACACCTCAGAAAACCACTATAGTAAATGTTCTAGCTACAGAAGTTTTGTTGACTCCTCAAAAAATTGCCACAGTAGAGGTTCCAGCTACAGAAGGCCCACTAACTCCTCAGAAACCTACCTCAGCAAATGTTCCAGCTACAGGAATCTCACCAACTCTTCAGAAATCCACCACAGTAAATATTCCAGCTATAGGAGTTGCACCAGCTCTTCAAAAAGCTACCACACATTATGTTCCAACTACAGGAGTCTTACAAACTCCACAGAAACCTACCACAGCAAATAATGCAGCCACAAAGGCTCCAGCAACAACCCAGACACCTGTCACATCAAATACTCTATCTACAAAGGCCCTACCAGCACCTCAGAATCCCATCATGACTAATGCTTCTGCTACACTGGCCACACCAACTGTCCACAGATTCACCACAGCAAAGCCATCACTTACACAAAGACTTCCAGCAACACAAAAACCACCTGCTATACATGTCACAGTGACTAAGGGTCTCCAGATTATACAAAGATTCACTTCTGCTCATATTACAGCAACCCAGACCGAACAACCTTCCAGGACAACCATGCGTCCTCTTGCAACAAGTATACCTAAAGGAGGAGATATCCCTTCAGGTCAGTTGACACTGTTCAGGTTTCCTGAGTATGGATCTAATTTGCTGTGGTGGAAATACGAACTTGACCAGATTATAAAATTGAATAGTCTCTACTTTATTGTAGCCAGGGTTTTTCGTACTAATGCTTTTGACTTTCTTTAGAGGCAGACTTGGACTGTGCTAGGGCAAATATTTAAAAAAGGAAATTATTTACAATAACATAGAAAAAGATGTGCCACCATTAAAAAACAGTGTTAAATTAAGATGGGTATAGAAATTGTTTTCTATGATAGGTTTAGGGAGTCATTGAATTTGTCATTTCAAACAACCAAATATATATGTGAGCCACTATGAAAGTTTTGAGATAGATTGTTGTGGTATGTTATTTCACTCCCAAGAAATATTTGACAGCATCCTTTCTGAATGACTTGTGCAAGTTTCAACTTGCTCAGCTTATTAGTGTTGCTGGGAGGGCTTTATTTGTCTCAGTCCTTGCAGATTTTATATTTCTTGATTTTTGTGTATCTCAAAACTTTTGTAATGATCAATGTACCATCCTTGAGCTTGAGTCCTAGGTCTGCTTTATTGATAGAGACCCATACCTCAAAAGCTTATTAAGAGATCAATCCAAATTTCCTGAAATTGCTAATTTAGTGTAATATTTCAACAGTGTCTTCTAAGTAATTGCAAAGAATTGAGATTCTTTCAAATAGTTTACATTATTACATTATACTAATTTAGTATAGTATAGAATTGAGATTCTTTCAAATAGTTTACATTATACTAATTTAGTATAGTATTTCAACAGTGTCTTCTAAGTAATTGAAAGAATTGAGATTCTTGCAAATAGTTTACATTATTACAATGCTCTATAAATGATAATTATATGAAAGTTAAATATGCTGTAAGCTTCCAAATAAATATTGAATGAATGAATGAATGAATGAAACCTGTCTTACTAATTGATACTGTTTCAGGCCACCAGTCTCATAACTTGGCTAATATGTGTGTATATAGCCATTTTAATAGATTTTCTTGCTCTCTAATGAAGACTACCTACTTTATCTTTCTTAGAAAATATCAACAGGGCTGAGTCAGGAGACAATTTTTTTAAAAATTGTTTTAACTTTTAAATTAAAGTCAACACATATGTAGAAAACTGCATAAAAATAAATGTATGGCGGGCGGCGCCTATGGCTCAAATGAGTAGGGCGCCGGCCCCATATGACAGAGGTGGTGGGTTCAAACAAAAAATAAATAAATAAATGTATGGCTGAATAATTTTTCTAAAGCAAGTATTTGTGTCACCACTTCAAATGTCAAGAAATACATTATCAGTTCCCCCAGATTTTCCGTATGCTCTGTCAAGCCAGAACTCTGTCCTCTGACTTCTCAAGCTAGTGAGACTGGGTTCCCTGCTACCCATACCATGTGGCTTTGGGCCCTTCACTGCATGAATACATATCTAAACCTTGCCTGTAAATCCCATTTAGTTCCCCTTTTTAAAAGAGGAACTTCAATTCCTGCTTGCTTTCAGGCACTTTCTAGTGGCATCAAATAATTGTTTTTTTAACTATATTTTTATAGTTTATGGCCATATTTTCATAAAGATTTTATGTATGTTATAAATATTATCTTGAAGCCAATTTTTCAAGTACCTAGTTATTTTTAAGACTTTGAACATTACAGATATTATTGTTAAAGTTCCCTTGCACATTTCCCTACCCTAAGTTTTTTCTCCCTAAGACAATTACTACCTTGAGGCTGGTGGGCTTACTTACCTATACATTCTTATACTACATGTGTGCATCTATAAGTAGTTACTAATGTTGTTTTCTGTTTTTTATAATTTACATAAACAATGTCATGTTTCATTATTTACCTTTACGTTTAGCACTCAACATTGGTTTTGTGGTTTATATTGATTCATTTAGGTTTAGTTTACTAATTTTAACCCTTGTATGGAGGTTTTGATATCTTAAAATTTTTTTTTTTTTTTTTTGAGACAGAGTCTCACTATGTCACCCCTGGTGGAGTGCCGTGGCCATCTCCAACTCTTGGGCTCAAGCATTCTTCTGCCTCAGCCTCCCAAGCAGCTGGGACCACAGCCCCTCCCCGAAAACGCCAGGCTATTCTTTGTTGCAGTTGCCATTGTTGTTTAGTTGGCCTGGGCCGGGTTCAAACCTGCCGCCTTCGGTGTATATGGCTGGTGCTGTTACCACGGTGCCACAGGCGCCGAGCCAGATGTCTTATAATTTTATGACATCTCTAGGTCTAACATTTTAGATTATGTATATCCAGTTTTTAATAGGGCAAGGCAAAGAAAAATAAATTTCATTTTATATAAATTTGTTGTTGACCTAATGTAGAAATATTTGTTTCTATAAAATGTACAAGATAAATTTAATAAATGTAAACCTAATGAATCAATTAATATCATCTAAATATAATAATGTAATTATATAACAATATATAATATACAGAGGGTGCCAAAACACATTTTAAGAAAGGAAAAAACTGTATTAAAATTGTAATACTTGAGCGTCGCGCTCCCGCCACTTTGCGACCGCGGTCCCAGCTCACCGATCCCACGCACTTGTGTCAGTACAGACTCTCGCCCACGAGTTCTGCTCAGGATTGGAACATCAATTAACATCTGACCACTGCCAGCCCACTCCCTCTCACCTACGTGGATCACATCTCTGGGCTCCAGAGAGGAAGCAGGTCTTGGGTGAACAATGATTTCAGCGTTCTTATTATTGGCCATTGGGACTTGCCTTACCAACTCTTTTGTGCCAGAGAAAGAGAAAGACCCTGAGTACTGGTGACGCCAAGCTCAACAGACCCTGAAACATGCCCTGGGGCTTCAGAAGCTCAACACAAATGTGGCCAAGAATGTCATCATGTTCCTGGGAGATGGGATGGGTGTCTCTACAGTGACAGCTGCCCGCATCCTCAAGGGCCAGCTCCACCACAACCTTGGGGAGGAGACCAAGCTGGAGTTGGACAAGTTCCCCTTCGTGGCCCTCTCTAAGACGTAC
>CAUYRH010105960.1:0-14713 GCA_963574655.1 Perodicticus potto | reverse complement strand
AAGTGTTCCCTTTTCTCCACATCCACGTCAGCATCTCTGGTTTTGGGATTTTGTTATCTGGGCTAATCTTACTGGAGTTAGGCAATATCTCAAAGTAGTTTTGATTTGCATTTCTCTGATGATTAAGAATAGTGAACATTTTTTTCATGTGTCTGAAGGCCGTGCGCCTGTCTTCTTTAGAGAAGTTTCTCTTCAGATCCTTTGCCCATCCTGATGGAAGAAGCCCAAGTGCCCATCGATCCACGAATGGATTAATAAACTGTGGTACATGTATACCATGGAATATTATGCAGTCTTAAAGAAAGATGGAGACTTTACCTCTTTCATATTTACATGGATGGAGCTGGAACACGTTCTTCTTAGCAAAGTATCTCAAGAATGGAAGAAAAAGTATCTAATGTATACAGCCTTACTATGAAGCTAATTTATAGCTTTCATATGAAGGTTGTAACCCAAATACAGCACAAGAAGATGGAGAAAGGGGTAAAGGAGGGAAGGGGAGGGGAGGGTGGGAGGAGAGAGGGTAAATGATGGGATCACACTTATGGAGCACCTTAGAGGGGACAGGTGAAACCTACTAAATGCAGAACACAAATGTTTTCACACAATAAATGAGAAAATCCCATGAAGGTTATGTCGAACAATTGGATGAAAATATTTCAGATTGTATATGAAGCCTGCACACTGTATCCCATGATTGCACTAATGTACACAGCTACGATTTAATAAAAAATAAAAATTAAAAAAAAAGATAGAACATAAAGCACTGACAACTAAACTATGACACAATCTGAACACATCATTGATTGTAAGACTTGTGCCAGTTTAAGAGATGTTAACATTTTAAGGTGGTGCCTGTGGCTCAAGGAGTAGGGCACCAGCCCAATATACTGGAGGTGGTGGGTTCAAAGCCAGCCCCAGCCAAAAAAACTGCAAAAATAAATAAATAAATAAAAGAGATGTTAACATTTGAACAAATATGCACATTAGAGTTGATGAAAGAAGATACAACGGTTGTAATGAAAAGGAAGAACAGATAAAAGTTTTGACAGTATTTGTTAACATAATTAACAAAGGTAGAGTAGGAAAGGAAGAGATCAACTTTAGACTTGAGATTTTAAGTTTTATGTCTTACTGCCAGTATCCAAAACACACACACACACAAAAAAATTGGACTTCATAATCTGATGTAGTGCCAATGGAACTTTTAAGCATTGTCAATCAAAGATTTGAACATGTGGAATAGAGCTTGAAAACATGGTTGGTATTTGAGAGTGATAGTTGAAAATCATCTACTTAAGGGTAATTATTGAAGCCATGAGAATAATATGGAAACTCACTAAGTAAGAGAGCATATAGAAAGAAGAAAATAAGGCTAAGGAGACAAAAAGTTACATTTCCGGGGGAGGAAAGCGGAACAAACAAACAAAAAGAAAGAAAGAAAAGAAAAAAAGTAGAGAATAGAAAAAGTCATTCTAGAATAGAGAACTCAAGTAAAGAAAGAAGAAAGTTTGCAGAAGAATGGTTTGGTCATTAGAGTCAATGAGTATAGAACCATGAAGAAAGTCAACTAACTACTAGAGTGGGTAAAAAGCTGGTCTTGTTTCAACTAAAGTTAATTAAATAAGTTAAGATTTTACATGCTGAAAAATATTCTCAAAGAAACATGCATAACAGATTTCATGTTCTTTTCTTTTTTGAGAATTTTCCAGCTTGTAAGAGGAACACATTTTGTTTTAAAAGCTAATATATAGGTGTTTAGAATGTGCCTCAAATTTTTAAAAGCTATTACATGCAGTTTACCAGTAATCGTAACTGAATCTGAAATACAATGTTATAATAACTTCTCTAGTTCCCAGTACTGCAGATGGTCATCAGAATTTTTTAAAAGAAAAAATAAATGAAACATCCCAAAATATAAAAACAAAGAGCAAAACATTTCTCCAGTGAATAAACAAATATTAATATGAATTGTATTGCAAGCACTTTCTAACAGACGACAAAGATATCTGGCCTATATGTGTATCCTTCCAGAGCCACAGCTCCATCTAGACACCCTTCTCATAGAAAGCATATATTCATATGCCCAGCCCCTCACCGCCATCGCAACCTGCCTGTGTCACATGAAGAAAAGATTACAACTTTCTGGATCAACCTCTCTACTCCCATGTTAGCCTTTTTCCAGCTTTGATTTTGCTTTCTAATGAGAAGAATAATCCAGTATCTGGATTTTTCTATTTCTCAACATTGTACCTTCTAAGAAAATTGTAAAGCTAAATGCACCTCTAGAACTCTGCCTGGAAAAGGAAAGGAAGCCAAAGAGAAGTAAATTTTTTTATTCATTCCCTCCATGCTGAACATTTCTAGTAAAGTTATAGTAACATGAGCATTGGGGAAAGCCTTCATGCAAAAATGTAGGCTCAAAAGTAGTGACAGAAACTAACATTTGTTGAATATGAGCCAAATCTTTCTCTAGATGTTCTCGGAAACTACACCATCAGATGTATAGTTTTGGTCCCATTTTACCTTTTGTGATACTAAAGACCAAAGAGGTTATTTGCCTACAGCTACTTATCATGGTCAGGATTCAAATTTAGGTCTGTTTGACTCCAAATTCATGACCTTTCCCCTACATAGTGTTTCCTACATAGAATAATGGATGGAAGCAGAAACGGAAACTTAAAGTGTGTTAGAGCACATCAGCAGGCAGTTATGGTGAGCTGATTACAGATGTGGGGTCTCAGTCTGCTTTTTTTTGGCCAGAAAGTTAGAGAAGCCTTCCCACCAGTTTCCGTGTTGGTGCTCTCCCGCCAGCAGTACATGGACACCAAAGCCAGAAATCCCAAAACAATCGTTTGGAGTAGGTGCTCTCCTATTCTGTGAAAAACATTAAGAATACCTATCTTCTCATATTATTGTGAAAATTAGAAATCATTACTCAAAAGATATTTATTGAGCACCTGTCATATGCCAAGAACTGCTCTAGTTATGCTGATTACCCAGCACCAGGCATGGCATATCCTGGTACTCAATAAATAAGGGTATGTACTTCATCTCACGGGATCACAAAAGAACCAAGAACTAAAGGGGCTATTCCTGACTTCTGACAGATGCCCTTTTCTCCTAGACCCCTGATGGGCACAGTGACCACTGAAGGTCATCACTGGATGTTTCGCTATGCTTCTTTGCATGCCTGGTTATCACAGTATCACATAAATGACCCAAGATAGCTCCCGGCTACTGACCGCCATATTGTTTAATTCTTTAAAATAGGCTAGGACTGTTATATCAAAGCCTGCCCAAATCAAATTCTTACACAGCTAAATGCTTTAAATACAGCACAAATAAACATATTTTTAGCCATTTAGAGCGTGCCTACTTTGTTCACCTGTGAAACTGCACCCAACCTCTGCTCATCATAGATAAGACAAAGCAAGTATGCAAAAGCAGCAACGGAAAACATCCAAAAGGGCCAGTCATAAGGAAAATGATGCTTCCCCACATTGACAATACCCACCTCACACACACGTATGCACACACATATGCACACAAAATCCTTAATAAAAACTTAAGCAAAACTTGGCTTAAGAATAAAATAAAATAAATGTTAAAAGTTGGTACTAATTGTGGCGCTCTGCATACAAAACTGACTAGTCCAATAATGCGCTGTGTATTTGACACACAGTAGCTGCATTTCCACAGTTCTTTGTCAAGAGTTAATATACAGCCTGTTAAATAGAAAAGTAGGGGCTTTCTAGTAAGAAAAATTCAGGATTCAAATTCAGGCCTGTTTGACTCCAAAATTCATGATCTGTTGGTGGGGCACATTTAACCCATTACAATATAATTTGGAAAGGCTTTACTGTATTGTTTAAGTAATAAGCGACTTTTATCCAGTTTATAGAATCAGTGTCTTCTGTAATGTTTAGAAGAGTGAATTAGGTTTAAATTCCAGGTTGGCAACTTAGTAACTTTCCATCAAGGAAAATGACTTATCTTCTCCCGTCCTCAGTGTTTTGAACTGAAAACCAGACAAAATAACATTTAGGTTGCTCCACATGAAATTGTTGATATTCAACAGTTTTGACCTACAAAGAGGATAATTTTATGTGGTTTAATTTAATATGTAACTCGAAAATGTATGTTGAGGAAATTATATACTATATAAAGAGAGTCTTGTTTACTTCCTGGAATGGTCAACCCACAGTAATAGTCCCTCCCATTCTCCTCAATTCTCCCTGGTAATACTGACCATTAGGTATAATCTGTTCTCAGTTTTCTGTTGAAATATTCACAGGATTGAAAACCAAATGCTGCAAGTGATAATCATATCCTGTGAGCTGAAAATTGGTATTCATTATTTTAGCTGACTAATTTTTCAGATCCAGATCTGAATCCAGCCACCAACAGAGAACATTATTTTAGTCTAGAATCATAGTCTATAAATCCAGTGTTTTACTTAAGGAGTTAATTCATCTAGAAGTCATGGAACAGCTCTCAAACTTTAAATACAAAATCACTTCAGAGAGTCTATTTGTGGTCATTTAAAGTTTAAAATTTAACTTAACATTGGTATTCATTTAGAATGCTGTGAATATACTAAACGTTACACAGTGTAACCATTTCATAAGGCTTAAATCACCAAGGATACTTATTAAAACATTTATGAAAAGATCCCTAAATAAATCTAAAATATTAAATTAGCAATATACATCTCAATACATTTTCATATTCTACTATTTATAACTTTTTAAGGACACATAGTTTTACTTATTTCACATGAACTTGAGCATTGGAATATTCACAACATATTTTTAAAAAGCACAAGCCACGCTCTTCCCCCACCTTCACCTGCTGTTGTTCCATGCACCGTTTGTACATGCTAGGTCCAAAACAGGAAAAGCAGCAGCAGGAGACAGCAGTGTCATGAGCACTTCAATTAAGAGGTGTAGCTATTTGTTAGCTTAATTAAAACTCTAGGCTTTGATTCAGAAAATTGTTGACTGAAAACTTCAGCCTCAACTAGAATCCAAACTGGCAAAAAAGCAAACACATTAATATATGGTCACTAATGACTGACAGCCTTGGAGGAAGCCGCGTATGAAAATGTACACAGACCCTCATTCATTTCCATTTGCTTATACCCTGTCAGTGATGTTATTATATTGCCAAAGGAACTCAAATTACAAAGCAATTTTTTTTTTGCTTATGTTGTACAGTGTTACATGTAGGCCCAGCAACTCAGAAACTTCAACTTATGGCCCATGTGCAATAAAGATAAAATAATTGGCTAAATTATTATTTGAGTAGCAGCTTTGTTATCTATAGATCAAAGGAAAAGTAAAATGGAACGATTTAAGAGAAAAAAAGAAAAGGAAGATTGCCTCAGAAATGACTGAAATTAACAAGGGCACCGAAGAGGCAGGGTCATCGTACCACTTTGCCATTCATTTTCCCAAAGTGTTTTCCAAGGTTATTCCTAGCTCTTTTGTTAAGACCTAAGCAATCCTGGCACTGCTCATCTTCTGAGTGAACTATGTTGTACTCACTCCCTAGCAGAGCTGGTTATCAGTTCATTTTTTTACTGACATAATGTACAAGAATAATACAAAAACAATTGCACTCGAATTTTGCCTCTGATACCCCAGTCGACCAAATGTAAAAGTGGCATATGGCATAAAAGCAAGCTGCAGATGGCTCGACAACAGCCGTGCACATCTGGCACATGGCTGTTTGATTTTGTATTTGCCAACTCGCCAGATGACTCTTTCTGGAGAAAAGCCCAATAGGAGAATTTCACTCATCTTCTTTCTTCCACGAGCTCAATGTTTTAGCCACTCTTCTCACTCTCTACATCCTGAAACACCCGTGGGTTCTCAGCCCTTCTAAAGGCAAAAGAAAAAAACAGAAAGAAAGAAAGAAAAAAAATTCCTCTGGTTCAGTTTGATAGTAAATAATACCAACGTTCTCTGATTTTACAACCTCTGTAAGAAATTCAGAGCTTTATCTTCGGAAGCTAGTTAGCCTATAAAGTGGAAGAACATTTGGTACAATCATTATGTAGTGGTAAGAATACACTGATAGAAATCCAGAAATATCACATTTCCTCCAAAGCTTTTCAGTTAGATATTCGAATCAAGCTGTCAAGGCAGTTTTCAATGTCACTTAATTTGACACCAGAGGTGCAATTGGAACAGAAAAGGAAGAAATCATTCTTTTGTTACAAAAAAGTATGAACTCTCTGAATAAGGTGTCTGTGATATTTATTTTTGATAAACCCCAACTATTACTGATTCTATTTCCAGACACATGGTATGATTGATCTTTGTAGCTATGTGACTTGCTTTGGCTAATAAAATTTGAGAGTAGGTGACATATGTCATGTCCATGTGAAAACCCTAAAAGCCAGTAGGTGATTTACCACGTTCCCTTCCCACGGATGAAATGATCCTGAAAGCACATGTCTAGAAGGAGCCAGCACCCACCTGGGTCTCTAAATAACTACAATGTGTAGAACTTTGCAACTTTGCTGCCAGTGCACTTCAGACATACAGACTGAGGAAGAAACTTTGTTAAGCACTAAGATTTAGGAGTTTTACTGTATCACTAATCTATCCTCACCAATACAAAGTCCAACATAACTGTCACGAATATAATCATCTTAACTTCAGATTTAACAAAAAGAATTGGAGTGGTTAAAACTAATTCTCAGGAAAACTAACTTTGAGAGTGACATTAAAAGTTACAGATTTTATTAAGAAGTCTAGTGACTTCAGTCTCTTGATTTAATTACTCCCCTTTCTTCTCGCTTGGCTCAGTGAGAAGTAAAACTAGGACACTAGAAATAAAAAATGGAACCTTCAGTGTAAAGTATTATAATAATTTAATCTCTTTCCATTTTAAGATATGAAGCTTAATAGAAGCCACCAGTAGAGATTCTAGAAACCAAACTTCAAGTTCTTAGAAAGCAGAAAACATGAGAATTCCTAAAGATGAATTTTTGAATACAAGAAAAAAAATGTTTGAGGAGTTGCCAAGATTTTTTTCTTTTGTTACAATTTGCTTTTTAAATCCTGAATTGATATTTCTCTTGAGCGATAGAAGCAAGGGATTAAAGATTCGACTTCTCCTTATGGGTACCTGACTGAGGGCCAGTTGTTCTGAGACTCACAGGGATGTGTCTGAACATGCCTTCCTTATTCTGTTTGGTACCTTGCGCTCAACATATCCAAAAGGAAAAAAAAAATCTTTGTCCCCAAATCTCTTTCTCCTACTAAATTCCCCAGCTACAATAGAACGACAATCCCAAGTCTCCTGAGACAAAGATAGGTGACCCCTCCTTGACTTCCCATATTTCTTTCTTGACCAGGTCTTATTCATTTTGTTTCTAAGCTTGTCCCCTCTGTCATTACCATCACTGTTGTTTTATTTCAAGATCTTGTTATATTTCATAAGGCCATTGCCACAGCCAGTTACCTTCTTGCGTTCAGACAGACCTCTCTCGAGTGCACCCCTTTTTGGTGACCAGAGTTAAATTAGATATGTCACTGCTCCTCTCGGCTCCCACTTTCTCCAGGTGTTTTGTAGTTTTTGCTTCTGTGAACACATATCTTAACGTCACCACGCGTTCTCAGCAGCCATATTCTTTTTTATTGGTTCTCTTAATATTTTCCCTCTGTAGTCAACACACCTTAATATTGTAAAAATTTCCCATTATTGACCATTATATAATAATGATTTTTCAGACTTAGAGAGAGTAAGAAAAATTGGGCAAGTATAGTTTTTAGAGGACCTGCAGGTGATTCTAATATCTCTAACTCTGGCTGGAAATAACTAACCCGAGCAATAATGTCTAAATGCACTCTCATTGCATAAACCGTGCCTCACACTCTGGCAGCTGCCTGACTTCGTAATCTCCACCCTAACCTGCCCCACTCTTTGCCCTTCACAGCCCCGCACTAACACATGTGGACACCAAACAACTTGCCTTTACCTAAATGTGCCCTATCTATAATGTCTTCCTATATTTATTCATACTCTTTACTTAAAGGATGTTTCCCTTACTTTTACACTTACTACCATCTTAATAATTATCGAAAATGCAAAATGCTACTACTTCCATGAAGATTTCTTCTCTTTCTTCTTTCCCAAGTACCTAAAATTATCTGATCCCTCCTTGGTGTTGTCATTGTGCTTTGATTATAACTTATTTTAAAAAGATACTCATCCTTTTTTATCTGATTGGCCAAAGTGTTAGTTTTCTATAACAAGGTACCAGATATTTAGGGGCTTAAATAACAGAAATGTATTTTCTCACAATTTTGGAAGGTAGAGATCGAAATGTCAGCTGGGTTTGGTTTCTTCTAAGGCATCTGTCCTTGGCTTATAGATACTCATTTTCTCCCTGGGTCTTCACATGAGATTCTGGGAAACCAGTAATTCTCCTAAATTGGCTACCATCTAATATAGTAATTTATTGAAATCACCAAAATAAGGAAGGCCATATATTAAGATAATAAATTCCAGTTTTTATCTCTCCCAAAATATTAATAAACGCTTGTTTAGAGATAATGCTGTGTTTCAGGTTCTTTTGAGGTGATCACAAGAAGCAGTGTTAATTAGGGGGTCGGATATAAATCATCCAACTTTATACCACAGCCTTCGGGGCCTCTGTGATCCCCCAGCCTCACCAGTCCCCTCTTGTCTCAGAACCATCTGGATCAATACTGGTCCAGGTACATCAGTATTGATTCCGAATCGCTGAAACTCAAATATGCCAAACTCTTGATTCTTTGCTTTTATCTCTACCACTTCCTATGCTTGAAATGTTTTCTTAAAATATCTCCCTGTGATTTCTCCATCTTCTCATTCAGTTCTGTGCTCAAATTCCACCCACTGGAAAAGGCCTTCCCTACCCATACAGTCTAATATCCTCTTCTCCCCAACCACCCTTCTTCCCTTTATTTTTCTTCATAGCGTTTAGCATCTCTGAAGTCATATTGTTTGTTGATAATACTTTATACTAGAATAGGAGAGACGCAGTAAATATCTCTTGAGTGGATATATCTGTGAATGAACAAAAGAATCGAAGCAGAATCAGCAGTAAAACTGATGTTGAACTTGAACTGACAGAGCTTGTTTTAGGATTAATCCCAAAGTTTAGTGTCAGACTGATTAGGATTAGAATAGAATAGAATTGTTAACAAATATTAACTCACACTTATAGAAGAACATTTGCAGGCTCCATTTGCTTTTACAGAAGTTATGCCTCTCGAGTATGTTTGCAATTACTCCTCACTCCTACTTTCTCTTATGCTACAGACAACTTGAAATCTAGAATAAATCTTATTTCAGCTCTCCCTTTCCCATCTGGTTCATATGACTTTGATGACTCCTCAAAGGTTCCACAGATACATCCTTATGAGTCCCTAACTCTTTGAAACATATACAATCTTTTACTGTCTGTCTGGTTGGGTTACTTCTAGGTAATCATCAAGCTTTCTTTTTCATTTTCTGCTCTTTGTCACTGACCACTGTGTTTGGGGGCTCCATAACACATTCTAACCAAATTTATAATCTCTTTAGTATATAAATTAGGTCATTCATATGTAAATTGAAAATTCCAATTTATTAGTCAATGCGGACTTTCTATTTGAGGATTTTAATATTTCTATCAGAGTTAGTCATGATAAATTGCATTATGGTCTTTCCTGATCTAATCTATTTTGCTTTCTTGTGCCTCTTTTATTAAGAGCATTTCAAATAGGAAGAAGAAACATCTCCTAGGTAACCTCCAGGAGTTTAATTTTCTGCTTTCATTCGTATATTGGCAAATATGCAGACATTCACACTGTTAGAGTCTTCATGAGACAAGCATGGTGCTGGTTATAGATCTGGGCCCAAACAGTTTCTTCTTTCCACTGTGTCCACGAAAACAAAATGATGTGCAAAGAAAAGATTGTACACACATTTTCTGACCAGAGATAAAGTAATTGGAATCAATGGCTGCAGAGATAACATCAACATTGAAAAATGAAGCTGGAGATGATCAAAACAAGGCTATGTTTCCATATATATAAATAATCCTGGCCTTGGACGAAGGGAACACAGCACATGACTTGATGAAAGATTTCCAGAACAGTGTTTTTTATATTGTTAGCATTATTTAATTTATGCAATAAAAATGTGTTGCTTGCCAGGTACAATCGAGATCAGCTAAATGTTTGTAAGCTGGTTTAGAATTTGGTCAGTCATTCTGATAGAAGTTTAAAGAAACATTAACTGCAGTCTGTTTTCTTTCTTCTAATTCACAACTCTAAATGCAGGCCTGTCAATTCATCTTTGGTATATTTTCCTGTTGTTCTTTTCACTTACCTTTTGACATGTGGCTGGTTAATTATAAGTTGGCATGATAATGAAAATTAAATAAATAATAATCAAAGGGGCATAACAAATGACCCACATCATTTAGGCTTTGTAAAGAGGGTAATTGAGAAAGAATTTGAGAACTGCTGCTACAAGTAATACCTCTGGAGGAGTAAATATCTATGTTCTAATCAGATGTGATTTTAATAGGAAAAACCATACACGAAATACCCATGTGTAGGCAGGTCAAACGTCATGGCTCCGAAATTAATCCTGTACTAAATCCACATATCAAACTTCATGAACTTTAAGGGAAGTTGGGAAAGACAATTTTAGAACCTGGCTGTGTGTGGAAAATTTACGATGCAGTGTGAAATAAAGCACTTTCTACACCTGAGCAACACAAAAGGTCAAATTTACTGTCGTCAATTTCTTTTATACAACAGCAGGGTCAGCCTTTGCCCCCAATTACTCATGTGCAGAAACAGAACTGGTGGCAAGAAAATCAACACATCTTCAGAGGCTGTAAAAGGATCCCGGAAGTGGACTAAGCCAGTAACACTGGTCTCTCCCTCCTCCACCCTGGGTACCAGGAAAGCTCTAAGGCCCTAAAGAACCTACAGTCATTTTGAAACTCCAACTCTTATAGAATGATTTAAATTTGGTTCCTTTATCACATACAGTAAGGCACAGTCTAGAGAGAAGCTGTAGCATACTTGGAGTATCTCATAGATCTTTTTCCTTTTACCAATGACTGAAGCAGAATAGGAGGGCTTCAGCTCTTGAATTAATTAAGTCTGTGCTGAGGGGAAAGATTTCACCCACAACTCAACAGGACTTAGCCCTTATGTATGGGACATGTCAACGCCACCAAAGTAAACAAGACAAAAGATAGAGCCACAGACCTGACAAGCCAGAGGTCCAGCCTTTCCTCCACTCCCTCAGGCTGTTTTCTGTCTACGTGTCAAGGATTATGGGCCTAGACCACAGGATATTGGTCACATCTTCTAATCTCTAGGACACTAACTTTCAACAGTACTCCAGCATTTAAAGTGCCCCTGGTCTTTAATTCAATTAAGGGATTTCTGAATTTATTAGCTTTATATAATTAGGAGACTGGTAAGATTTTATTAGAATAAAGGGTTATGACACTAAAGATTTTGAAAATCATTGCAGAGGTGGAAGTTCAAGTTTTTCTTTTATCCTCACTTACACTCTGGAATCCTATTTAACAAATGCATGAAATATAGTTCTAAGGAAACAATGAGGCCAGACTATATGGAAGTGTTGCTTTTGGTAGGTGGAATTATGACTTGAACTTGAATACAACCTTTTTGGGAGAGCTTGTTTCTGTTTTTCTCTGCAGAGCTCTCTTCACTTACTCCCATGTAAGAAGGATTGATGTGGCTGGGGGGTAAGCAGGACTTCTAATGAGTAAAAGTTGTCAACCAGGATGGGGATGAAGGCAGGAGACATAAAGAGAACACTTTGAACCACAGAAGATGAAGTGTCCCTTATCTTTTTCCACAACTTTTTCTTCCTGCTCTTAGAGTGGAAACCAAGAGTCAAACCATGAGCATATCTGTAAGAGAGGAGAAAGGTTTTTATATGCCTTTATTCTTGACCACTATACTGTGTAGGTGAAAAAAAAAATGTTCTTGAGGTTCTCTGATGGTTTAGCCCAGCTTCACTAGAAGAAAAGGTAAGATAGGAATTGGACCTTGATGCCCTGCTTAGTGGATATATATATGATATATCATATATATTTGAGATATGTAAAAATAAAAGAGATACATAAAAGAAAAAATATACACACACACATATTTGTCTAGAGTATTTTGGGGGGTGTATCTCATGAGTAGCAGCAGCTATGATAGGTTGAGATTCAACTTGCCATTTCTTGACCTTAAGAGATCTTTCTTTACAAAAGACTTGATTTATATAATAGGATAGTTTAAGAATCAGTCATTAGGAATTTTCAGAAGAGGATTATACTCTTTTGAAATACCTGAGAATGGGTAGAGACTTCTCCAAGGGACTAACTCAAGATAACAGTCCTCAGCAAATACACATTTCAGGAAGGTACTTTAAACTACAGGTAAGTCCTGGCTTGGTGCCCGTAGCACATACACCAAGGGTGGCAGGTTCAAACCCTCCCAGGCCAGCTAAACAACTGCAACCAAAAAATAGCTGGGCATTGTGGCTGGTGCCTATAGTTCCAGCTACTTGGGAGACCAAAGCAAGAGAATTGCTAAAGCCCGAGAGTTGGAGGTTGCTCTGAACTGTGACGCCATGACACTCTACCAAGGGTGACATAGTGAGACTCTGCCTCAAAAAATAAATAAATAAATAAAACCAAAAAACTACAGGTAAGTACAAATTTTGTGCTGTATATTAGTAAGGACATACGTTGATGTGTTGTAATGAGAACAAAATGATAATAAACAAGATGCTTTATTCCTCTCTTATGCAAAATTTGGGGAGTAGGTTCAGGACTGGGAGAGGTTCACATCCTCATCAAGAGGAGCCCAGTTCCTTCCATCTGTTATCCTTCTAAACTCACCATGTAATTTATCTTTCATATTTCAAGATAAATGTAGATCCTGTGATCATCAAAATATCCTAATTAATAACAAGAAAAGAAGTGATTACATGATACCGAAGTTGCACACATCGCTTCTGCTTAGACTGTATTGACCAGATGTTAGTTATATAGACATGCCTGCCTGCAAGAAAGGCTGGACAATGCAGTTCTGAGTGAGTCTAGGGTTGGTGCCTAAATAAAAGAAGAAGAGAACACACACTGGAGAGGAACTGACAGTCTCTACCACAGACAGTGAACACTCACAGACAGAGATAGACCAAGGAAACCATCCTCTTGTTTCCAAAGGGCTAATTATATTTCTCTTTCTTTACCATATATTTGTTTTGCTCTCTCTATTTATTATTTCTTCGCGTTATATATTTTCAAATTCCTTACATTCACAATACTACTATTTCATTTTTTTCTTGGTTTTGTTTAATCTCGAATTTCCAGAAATGGATATAATTATAAAATGGCACTTTATTCCAAATAGAGAAAAACACATTTAAATTTCCCTGAGTAGAAATTAAGGTACATCAGCCAGCACCTGTGGCTCAAAGGAGTATGGCACTGGCCCCATATGCCAGAGATGGTGGTTTCAAACCCAGCCCCAGCCAAAAAAAAGAAAGAAAGAAAGAAATTAAGGTTCATTAAAACACCTAATTTACCTTAATTTCTGCTCAGTGTTTGTAAAAATGTCCTTACATTGATTCTTTATTATAAACATTTCTTTGTATCTATATAAACTATTTCATTCTAAGAAAGAATGCAAGATGAAAAGAGTATCTTTTTTTTTCAAATCCTGTGTATAGCCAATAAATATTAAGCACAGAAAGATTAGAACATTTTGAGATCTCTATACATCTAAGTTGTGCATAGGAGAGAAACTTCAGTCCACCTCTGGGTGCATTTACTTTTTACTGAGCATTGCAAATACATTGTATTGTAAATGATAGGTATATAGAAAATGTCCCTGATATTGTGGAGTTTATAATAAGTCTAGTGGGAAATAAATATGTCTGCCATTATAAAGGATGACTAGTCCATGAACAATAATATGGGTAGTAACTGGTTGTAGGGGAGAATACTATACTGACTACTTTAGACAGCTTTCTCAGTTATATCCTCTTGAAGAAAAGATACGCTTATCTTGAATGATCATAAGTCAGTAGTTAGATCAGGTGTGTTCAGGATGGTATGGCCGTAGATGAGCTTTTGGAAGAATGTTTGGAGAATATTTAGAGATCTAAAAATAGACCTGCCATTCAACCCTCTAATTCCTTTACTTGGTATATACCCTGAAGATCAAAAATCACATTATAACAATAGGTTTAGAACTGTACCAGAATGTTCATTGCAGCCCAATTCATAATTTCTAAGTCATAGAAGAAACCCAAGTGCCCATTGACCCATGAATGGATTAATAAATTGTGGTACATGTATACCATGGAATACTATGCAGCCTTAAAGAAAGAAGGAGACTTTACCTCTTTCATGTTTACATGGATGGAGCTGGAACAAATTCTTCTTAGCAAAGTATCTCAAGAATGGAAGAAAAAGTATCCAATATACTCAGCCCTACTATAAAGCTAATTTATAGCTTTCATATGAAGGCTATAACCCAATTATAGCATAAGAATATGGGGAAAATGGCAAGTGGGGGGAAGGATAGGTGGAGGGAGGGTAAATGGTGGGGCAACACCTATTGTGCATCTTAGACAGGTTCAGGCAAAACTTAATAAATGCAGAATACAAATGTCTTCA